>JABUQX010075467.1:12500-74914 GCA_015478945.1 Trachelipus rathkii
TTGAGAGGATTGGTAGAAGATTTGGAAGGGTGTGTAAAGAAGATGTTTGAAGATGGCGTAGATAAAATGGAGTTATGGTTGTAAGTGGATAGTCCTCAGTGTGTGAAGTTATGTAAGATGGTGAGCAGCTGAAACAAGTGTCTGGGTTTAAATATTTAGTATATATGTTGGATGAAAGGGAACGGATGATGCAGAGTGTAGTAGAAAAGTTGTGAATGGCAGGAAGGTGGCTAGTGCAATTAAATCGTTGGTGGATGCAAAAGGACTAAGTCCTGAGTGCGCTGGGTCTTACATGAGGGTATGTTTTTTAATAATAATGGTAATATTGAAAACTTAATATACACAAACCAATAAATTGCTTAAGATACCGTAATTAATGTCATATTGAAAGCTAAAAGTAACGGAGTAACGGCACTTCGTTACTTTTCCTTTCAAAGAAACGGAATAACGATAACGCAACTACTTTTTTCGAGTAACGGAGTAACGATAACGGAACTACTTTTTTGAGTAACGATGCTCACATATATATATATATATATATATATATATATATATATATATATATATATATATATATATATATATATATATATATATATATATATATATATATATATATATATATATATATATATATATATACATCTCTCTCTCTCTATATATATATATATATACTTTCTATATGTAAATATATATATATATATATATATATATATATATATATATATATATATATATATATATATATATACGAAGTTAATTCACGAACATTCGAACTGAATATTGAAAAATGCATTCTAAACCAAAAAGCAAAACAAAAGAAAAAAAAAATCGAATTTATGGGTTCAAATCATTCCCGTAAAAGAATGTTTTATTCGTCATTTCTGGTTATCTTTTATTAAAACACTCAACCCAGGTGTTTTAGCGATAAAACTATTTAAAAATTATAAAAATTTTATAAGGGTTTTATGGAGAAATTTTATGGAAAAATTTGGAACCCTACAGTACTTTTATAAGTGATCAGAAAATACTTTTCACGATAAAATTCTTCTATATTCTGAAAAAAAAAATTTAAAATAGTTACCCTCTAAAATAGTTTTCTTTTAAACTGATTTCAACTGAAGAAAATTGACTATTGAGGATAATCTTAATAATAGTTAAAATTATTAAATTAATTACAATTATATTAAATAATAATTCACTGGGTAACAGCCAAAAAATCGTCAGGGGTTTCTCAGCATATTTAGACTAATTTTGGTGTTCTGAGTCCAAAAATCACCTTGGTTTTGTGCTCTGCACAGTCCGAGGCATCCAGGCCTACCTGACGAGCTATCCATATGATAATTATCATATGTATGGCTCGTCAGGTAGGCCTATGATGTCATGAATAAATATAAATAATCCTAATGTAAAATTATGATGAGTTCAATCCTATATTTCTGGAAGAATATAGCGAATTATTCATATATAAATGGTTGCTTCTGATGTGTTTCTGTTTCAAAATGACTAATTGACCTTTTTTCTTTTTTTTTTAGAGTATTGATATGGCTTCAGCGCGACGGTCATGCAGGAATAATCCTGACGTTTTCTGCTACATCTGCGGAGAATACACGCTGGCAATGCACAGGAAGACCACAAACTTTGTGTGCGCCTACCAGACTTACTTTCAAGTCAAGCTGGGTGACCAAAAGATAAGTCCTGGGCACCGCACACGGTGTTAAGACGTGCGTGGAATATCTCCGGCAGTGGACGAAGAAAACTTCACTGAAGTTTGGGATTCCAATGGTTTGGAGGAGCCGTCTGACCATGAATCGGTTGTTACTTCTGCGCCATCGATACTACTGGCATCAACCGGAAGAATCGGAGCAGCCAGCCTCCAGTACCCCGACCTTCCATCTGCCCGCAGTCCAGTTGTTCACTGCGAAGAACTTCCTGTACCAGCGTGCAGAGAGCTTCCTGACAGCGACGACCACTGCATATGAGGGAGGAGGAACAGATGAGGAGTATGGAACACAAGATGGTCCGCAGCCCTTTTCACAATGTGAGCTTAATAATCTGGTTCGGGATCTCAGCTTGTCGAAGACTTCCGCCGACCTGTTGGCCTCCAGACTCAAAGAGAAAAATCTACTCGATGAGGACGCGCGTATCAAGGCATCAGGACTACATGGGCTACTTCTGCGAGGAGGAAGACCTCGTGTACTGCCGAGATGTCGCCGGTCTTCTTGCTAAACTCGGCGCTCCTCAATATGATCCGAGAGATTGGCGACTCTTCATAGACAGTAGCAAGCGCTCTTTGAAGAGTGTGCTCATCACAACAGGAACGAGTTCGCCTCAATTCCTCTTGCGCACTCCACAACTCTCAAAGAGAAATATGAAGCAGTCAAGTACGTGCTCGACAAAATTCAATATCAGCAGCACCAATGGATCATCTGCGTCCGACCTTAAGATGGTGAACTTTCTACTTGGTCAGCCGTCCGGGTACACAGTACCCGTAGCTTTATATTAATAGTCGTTCGTCAGACGAACAGTTAATTATGTCGATGATATCAGCTTGGGTTATTGAGCAGTTCACGCGCGCTCACGGTCAAAGGATGGGAGGTGCTTCAGCTACCTGTGCCGAGCCTTCCTGAGTCACCATTGAGAAGCTGAAGGCCGGCATTTTCGATGGCCTACAGATCGGCATCTCATCAAGGACACAGAGTTCGAAAACTCCATGAACACGCTAGAGTGCGCCGCCTGGAGGTCGTTTGTGCAGGTGGTGAACAACTTCCTGGGGAACAAGAAGGCAGCAAACTACGGCACACTCATCAACAGCATGATAACCAAAACCTCGGGTGTTGATGAGTTTAAAGATGCATTTCCTGTTCTCACACATGGAGAGTTTCCTGAAAACCTTGGTGCGGTCAGCAACGAGAACAGGAGAAAAGGTTCCATCAGGATGCGTCAAATGGAGGCCCCAGGGGAGGTGGGGCGCAGTCATGCTCGCGGACTACTGCTGGTCGCTGAAGACAGACAACCCAGCAGCTGCTCACACAGGGAAATCATGTACCCCGTGAACTCTGAACTTTTGTGTCATGTAACGCTCATGTACATGTATTAAACTTATCAAATGTAATCGAGTATATAATAAATGAATGAATTTGGATACGTTGACTTTTATTTACCCAGGAAAACGGAAAAACCGAATGTTTATGATCCTCAGGAATTGGGTTTTTGGACGAAAATAGTTTTTCTTAAATGTGCTTGAACAAACAGACCTGATTGAAAACAAGGGCATTTTCGGACTCAGCGCATCTCAAATAGTCTAATTCCGCTGGAAAACCCTGGACGATTTTCCAAAAAAAAAATTTTGTTACCCAGTGAATTATTAATTTCTAAAAGTTAATTCTCGGCACAAACTTTAGTTGTCGTCAATATTATTTTTAAATTAAATGTATTTTTGTGTGGTTATTTGGTGATTTTATTGTTGCATCTTGTACCAATATTTTTGAAAAAATTTCTATTTTAAATGCTTTTAGCTTTAGTTAATAATTTAAAAGTTACATTATTTATCAAAGTTCAATCAAAAATGTAATATCTTTAATCAGTGTTATTTGCAACCAACCAATTATTATTATTATTATTATTATTATTATTATTATTATTATTATTATGTATGTATGTATGTGTGTTGTAGTAGTAGTAGTAGTAGTAGTAGTAGTAGTAGTAGTAGTAGTAGTAGTAGTAGTAGTAGTAGTAGTAGTAGTAGTAGTAGTTTTATTATTATTTTAATTATTTTTATTTTTTCAATGGAAGTTAAATATATTCTTAAAAGTAAGTTTAGTTTAATTTTAAGTACATTTAAAATGAAAAATAACTATTAGGATACGTGAGCGCTAAATAGTCAGGGAACACGATGGTAAAAAACGGCTCCCCGTGGCAAAATTAACGATGGAAAGGTACCAGTGGTAACATTCTATTTGAAAAATTATATGTAGTTCGCAGTAATTTTCATGGTGACATCCTCAAAGGTGTTGCGTATGTCTGTGGTGACGTCATCCAAGATGGCTGTCATTGCAATGTAAAAAAAAACTGCCTTATCTCGGTTGCTATCTAACAGATTTTAATTTTTTTTAGCTTGTTGGAAAGGTACTGTTAAGAGCTAAAAATAACGTCCTCAGCAAGTAATGCGAAGAACTAATATTTTGATTACTACTTGGATTTGTCAAAATAACTTTAATTACATTATCATTTTAAGAAAATATGATCCACATTACATTACTTTAGAAATGATGTTTTAATACATTAAAGTATTGTATGCACATAAATATTCAATAGAAAGATTATAAATTGGCTTCATCAGCTTCTTCACTATCTCCGTCGGTGTAATCAGGTGGATTCAAATTATCACAAGTTGAGTTTCGGCATTACAACTACACATTTCTGTGCAAGGCTGATTGTTTACCAAACATTTGCAAGGTGGTGAACATCGGTTCTTCACAAACATACATTTGATTGACTGTGTTATTATCACACAGCACTGACCACAAGTCAGTAATTTCAGTTCCGTCAATAAAAATTACAATTTCACGTATCATTGCAAAAGCTGTGTGCAACTCGCCTGGTCACATAATCCAACAATGATGAAGATCAACTAGTGACATGATTAGTTACTGGACTGGCTTATAAAGACCCAAGTCTAGAGTCAAGACACATTTGGAATTATTTTTGCCACTGATGTGTTTATTAGCAAGATCCAGTTGGGTGATGAATGTTAATTGAACTGAGTGATCAGTGGGGCTAGCTGGTATTATCGGTATGACACATACTTCTCTTCCTTTCCGGGACATTAAGGAAAGCTGAATTAAAGGCTGACCATTTTAATATGTATGTGGTTCCCTTCGTATGATCCAATGCATCTGACAGGTCATCTCCTGGACTCTCTATGTAATATGTTATTTGTGATTCACTCTGTAATTCGGAATACATTGCGTGTTCTGATGACCACTTTACACATTTGCTCAATAACCACACCATGTCTAGAGAAACATATTGTATTAGATCTGCTTTGGTCGAACATAGGACCTCTTTCGTAAAAGTTGGGTTTACTTGCTTAATGTTTTTTGCACCTTTATATTCCATTAAAGTGGTCATACATTGAGGAAGAATTGCTAATGAGTGACTTGTCGCTGGAACTGAAACTACTGTCATTTCAGACTGGTCTTCAGATAAGTACTCTTGGTAGCAGACCATGACTGTTCCACGTAGAGTTTCTTTATCATCAGGAGCATATTCGAGGAAATCTCTATTATCTGATGCACAATACATAAACCTCCCTCTGACAAAGTCGTATGGAATATACACCCCACCATTTTCATCCATTCGGCGTATAACCACTTTTGCTACTGATGTTTCTATATGCAAAACATTTTTCTGTATTCAACTGAACAACCTATTCTATGCAAATGTTGCACAAGGAATTTGCTGCGAGTATTGGAATAAACTATTAAACCAACACCTACTTGTAGTGGGTAGTCACGAGTATGTGGTTTTCCATTTTTTCAGAAAAGCTAGTGGTTTCTTCAGCAATAATTAGAACAACATCTGTAGTAGCTTTTAAAGATATATGTTGTGGTTGATTCTTGCGAATAGGGTTAATAAATTGTAGGTCCATGTCCCAAGCACTTCTTCAATGAATGCGTTAATTGCCTTCCTCCTCATAACATGTTCATTCTCCATTCCGTTTGCTGCGCATATTTCTTTGTACACATCTTCTTCTTCTGCAATGGAAACCACCTCTCCGTCTTTTAAAACCTCTGAAAGAGAATTGATGAAATCGACTTTACATACACTATCTATTATACTACTTTAATTGTCTAGAATTTGACATTGGTGTTCCTTGCGTAAAACATTTACAACATTCTTTGTATAGCATTCTTTGTGATAGGAAATGTTATACGCATATGTATCTCTTGGATCTATACACGCTGTTAATTTGACATTCCATTGGTCTTTATTCTGTTCTTTATTCTATTATTCTTTTTTCTATTCGTTCACCGCACGATCTTGTGAACGGTGTTCTTGTGTTACTTGTAGATGGTTCATTTATGATGTTAATTGCTTCTTGTCTCTATTCATATTTGGCTTCCAATCTTGCTAGTTGCACCTTGTGAGTGCATCGTTTATGACAAGATAAATGCCAACGACCATTTTTTTCTGTCAGTTCTTCTATATCAAAAAGTGCCTCATATGAACATTCAAATTTTTTGTCTCAGGATTTACTTCGTTTGGCAAGGGCTTCTAGAAGTTGTTTTGAGGATTTTGATACAACAAGTGATTCATTTTTCTTTTTTTGACACTCCGTTTCTCATTCCGTCAACCCCCATTCCTGCTTTTATTTGTTTCATCTCTTCGCATATTGTTTTCTTGTCCACACTATAATTGAACTTTTCCTTCGACATATTAAAAATATATTTATTACTTCTCAAGATAAAATACCCTGTGCATCCTGCTTCTGCTTCCGCTTCTTGTATAATGAAGATGAATAGTGACTATTCGAACCTAAATTCAAATGTTTAGAAAGAAAGTACGTTAGAATATGATACTGTGCCTCAAACAGTGGTGTGGTCTACTTGAGTGGGGATATACAGTGGTACGATCTACTTGATTGGTGATATACAATGGTGTGATATACTTGAGTGGTGATGCACAGTGGTTGCGATCTACTTGAGTGGTGATGCACAGTGGTGAGATCTACTTGAGCGGTGGCATACAGTGATGAGATCTACTTGAATAGTGATACACAGTTCTGAGGTCTACTTGAGTGGTGATAAAGAGTGGTGTGATCTACTTGAGTGGTGATATACAGTGGTGCGATCTACTTAAGTGGTGATACACAGTGGTGCGATCTACCTGAGTGGTAATACACAGTGCTGAGATCTACTTGAGTGGTGATAACCAGTGGTGCGATCTACTTGAGTGGTGATACACAGTGGTGCTATATACTTGAATGGTGACACACAGTGGTGCGATCTACTTGAATGGTGATACAACACAGGGGTGAGATCTACTTGAGTGGTGATATACAGTGATGCGATCTACTTAAGTGGTGATACACAGTGGTGTGATCTATTTAAGTGGTGATACACAGTGGTGCAATCTACGTAAGCGATGATATAGAGTGGTGCGATCTAATTAAGTGGTGATACACAGTGGTGCGATCTACTTAAGTGGTGATACACAGTGGTGCGATCTACGTAAGCGATGATACACAATGGTGCGATCTACTTGATTGGTGATACACAGTGGTGCGATCTACTTAAGTGATGATACACAGTGGTGCGATCTACTTGAGTAGTGATACACATTGGTGCTATCTACTTAAGTGGTGATATACAGTGGTGCGATCTACGTAAGCGATGATACACAGTGGTGTGATCTACTTGAGTGGTGTGATCTACTTGAGTGGTGATTTACAGTGGTGCGATCTGCTTAATTGGTGATATACAGTGGTGAGATCTACTTGAGTGGTGATAATCCCAGGTTAGACTTTTTATGGGAATCTTAGGAAAGAACTTCTTAGAAGACTTGTCACTTTGAACAAACTAGTGATTTGCAAGATTTTTTAAACCAAAAAGCAAGATGCAAATTAACCAAGTTTGACTCAAATAAATTTAACAAAAACTAATAGGCTTTGTGAGGGCAGAATTTTTCAACATTTTAAATGTATTTTTAAATGATTTCCCTAATATCAAAAAATAAGGAATAATAATTAAAACTCATAAACCAATTCTCATTTTTAATATTTAGCTATATAAATTTTTACATGAATTATAAGAAGAATATACAATTATTTTAAAAAAGTTATTTTTGACAAATCTAATATCTTATATTTCAATTCATTGTAATTGATATATATATATATATATATATATATATATATATATATATATATATATATATATATATATATATATATATATATATATATATATATATATATATATATATATATATATATATATATATATATATATATATATATATATATATATATATATATACCATATATATATACTATATATATATATGGTACTAGAATTAGCCCTTCAATTAATAATTATTTATTATTAATAAAATCACATAATTAAACGAAAGCTGATTTTAAAATTATAACGAAAAAAAAAATAAGATGTAAATATTCAATCGCAATATTTAAAATGAGCAATTTATATTTTATCAAAAACTTTTTCCTAGATGTTAATAATATTACAGGAGAGACTTTAGAAAATAGTGAAACAATGTTTATAATATTGAAATATATATATGTACAGTATTTAAGATATACACCCTATTCATGTCTCTGCTACTCTCTATATATATATATATACTCACTCTATACTATATATATACATATCTTCTGTTTATATATATATATATATATATATATATATATATATATATATATATATATATATATATATATATATATATATATATATATATATATATATATATATATATATATATATATATATATATATATATATATATATATATATATTATAGAAACTACAGTATTTGTTTTAGATAAACAAGTATTACTGAAATGTATTTAGGTACACATTACCGTGCTATAAATACAACTGATGATAACCATAGGGTAACGAAATGTAAATGAAAATTCCCATATGGCAAACATTAACTTTACATGTTGAAGAAAATTTAAGCATTAAAAACAAGTCCAAACGTTCAGCGTAACTCGAAATAAGTTAAAAATTGAGATTTATAAAACAGAACTCCCTTTAAGAACGTATTTAAACGTGCTTTTAGAACATTGTATAGTTTACTTCAGCATAATAATAAAAATCCTAGTTTAAGATGTTGTTTAAGTTCCCATCTGGAAGAGGCATTCTATGGCTGTCCTTTCATATTCCATGCAACTATGTTCACCCCAAGAATCGTGATCACAATCGAGATAAATGTCTTCCGCGTTCTCAGAACAGCGGACTGATGCTAACATTATTGGAACCACTTTCGAGTTATTGGCGAAATAATCCTTCATTGAAGGGTCCCCTTTAATTGCCTTTGCTTCCACGAGGTGGTATCTTGAATTCTTTAGTGTAGGCTCGCTAAGTATGTGTAAGAATAATTAATAATATATATATATATATATATATATATATATATATATATATATATAAATATATATATATATATATATATATATATATATATATATATATATATATATATATATATATATATATATATATATATATATATATATATATATATATATATATATATATATATATATATATATATATATATATATATATATATATATATATATATAAATATATATATATATATATATATATATATATATATATATATATATATTAAACAAATATATTAAACAAGAAAATAAAGTGGGAAGGTAAAAAAATTACTGCCTTCTCAGGGATTGAACCACCGCATGTTGCGAAATGAGACAATATGTTTGATGCTTTACTGAGCTATCCCCCAACCAAAAAGTTGAGTTCAAGAACAGTATTATTAAAGCAATCGAGTTCCCTTCAAGAGCGACATCACCAGGTGTCCAGCCTGTTCTCGTTCTTAATAATATGTAGTTTTTACCACATTTTGCAACACGCGGTGGTTCAATGCTCCGGAGAAGGCAGTAATTCTTTTACCTTTCCCACTTTATGTTCTTTGTTTAAGATCTAAATAATAAATTGCGATTATGCAATATTTAACAGCTATATATATATATATATATATATATATATATATATATATATATATATATATATATATATATATATATATATATATATATATATATATATATATATATATATATATATATATATATATATATATATGGAACTATCCCAAAAAGGTAGTGAAGGCCATGTCTCGAACGAATTATGTAATGATTTTATTTTCGAATATTTTAAGGCAAGTGCGGCAAGGTTGCCAATGAAGTTTTTTTTTTTTTTTTTACTAAAGAATGACCCAAGATTAAATAGCAAAAGATTTGAAAGAGTTTTCGGTTTTGGCCTCAGCGGAGGACGACGGGGGGGGACTTCGTCCCCCCCCTGTCCCCGTGATCCATAAAATATATATAAAAAAAATTAAAATTAACGTAAAAATTAACATGATAAAAAAGCAACTTGTGGAAACTTTCGCGATCTTTCTATTGGGGTTTTAGCTAACGTGACACTGCTGGGCTGCACGAGCAGATTTCTGCGATTTTCGATATTATGACATTTTTGTAACTACCTTTTAAAGGAAGTGCCTATATATATATATATATATATATATATATATATATATATATATATTTATATATATATATATATATATTTATATATATATATATATATATATATATATATATATATATATATATATATATATATATATATATATATATATATATATATATATATATATTGATGTTCTGGTGATTATGTAATTAGCATGATTTAAGTTGTAGAAATAAAAAATGAGATGTCATAGTTTTACCAATTAAAATTTTATCACACATTATAAATTAATCTTGTTTCTTTTATTCACTTTGATTTATATAACTGTTGAAGCGGAAAAGGTAAGAGAAAATATACTGATTGGAGAAAAAAGAATATTACAGTAATCTCATTGCTCAAAGAAAGATGTCGAACAAGAACAAATAACTATTTACTTGTAAATGGAAGACTAGCAACAGAAAATCAAAATATAGAAGACGTAAGACAGTGAAACCGTTAAAGATAGAAATTTAGGTAAGGTTAAGTTAACTTAACTTAACTTAACAACAACTTAAATAAAGTTAGCAACAGCAACAGCAACAACAACAGCAAACTTAACTTAGACAACTTAAGTTAAGTTAAGTTAAGTTAAGTTAAGTTAAGTTAAGTTAAGTTAAGTTAACTAAGTTAAGTTAAGTTAAGTTAAGTTAAGTTAAGTTAAGTTAAGTAATAACAAATTTGAAATAAGTATTCCAAAATATGGATTGATAAAGGAACAAAGGAATGAGTGTAATGAACATATGCCACAAGTATTTTATTAGTAATGAAAATATAAAGGGAAATAATTATACCTTTTGGCAAATTGCTTGCAAGCGACTTTGGCTTCAGTTTCTTCCCAACTATTATCACAAATACTTCCAAGATTTCTTCTACTTCGATTTATTCCTTCACCTGGAATCTCGATTACGACTGCTCCTCTTATTAAAATTTGATTTCCATTTCTTTCTATATTTTTGGCAGCAAGGCGAACAATACCTAATGACATTTCAATAAAATCTTTTTATTTCTTTTGATTTTTATGTCTAACACTTTTCTACATTCCTTTCTCTCTATCTCTCTATTTTATCCATATTTCTATCTCGCCCTTTTCATTCTCTCTCTCTCTCTCTCTCTCTCTCTCTCTCTCTCTCTCTCTCTCTCTCTCTCTCTCTCTCTCTCTCTCTTTCTATATCTCTCTCTCTCTCTCTCTCTCTCTCTATCTCTCTCTCTCTCTCTCTCTCTCTCTCTCTCTCTCTCTCTCTCTCTCTCTCTCTCTCCTCTCTCTCTCTCTCTCTCTCTCTCTCTCTCTCTCTCCTGATATTAGTTAAAATTTATAAATTAGATTGATTCATTTGTTAAACAATTTTTATTTAGTAAAGGCAAAGAATATTAATTATACATATTTTACAAGCATAAAGGAACAATAAATCAATGATAATATTGATATTTTACTTACTTGTCTGGGCATTGCTTTCTTCTAAGGACCTAACATCAGTTTTCCTTTTTAGGCCAAGAGTACTAACTGGAAATTTATTGACCCATGAATTAAAACCATTCTGAGCTTGAGGGAAAATAATCTCCTTTAGTCGATTAACTGATTGAGAAGGGTTTCCAAAGTCTTCAAGTCCGAATCCAGTACTGCCTCCGAAGTCTTCAAGTCCAAATCCCGTTGAATCTAATTGCTTCCGCATATTTTGAAGCATCTGAGTATTTGATTGAAAGAGTGAATTTACAGGAGTTTTTGTTCCACCAAGTAAACCAGTTAGTGAACTCCCAATGTTGGGTAATGCGTTGTTTACTTTATCAAACAGATTTGTAATTTGGAAAGTATTTGGGTCGCTTGATTCCTGGTCTGTATTGGAACTTTCATAAACTTTTTTTAATAGGTTTATAACTTCAGTATTTTCCAAATTATTCAGATCTTGAGGCCATTCTTTACCAGAGTTGACTAATATAGCTTTAA
This sequence comes from Trachelipus rathkii, assembly GCA_015478945.1. NCBI lineage: Eukaryota > Metazoa > Arthropoda > Malacostraca > Isopoda > Trachelipodidae > Trachelipus > Trachelipus rathkii. Next base: position 24,738 of record JABUQX010075467.1, read on the forward strand.
ATAGCTTAATAAATTCGTTCTTAGATTTGGTGTTCATTAAGTCGACTGATTCAAATATTTTTTTTAGTGCATCAGGAACTGTAGCTTCTTTCGGCAATTGAATTTGAGAATTAGAGAGAATATCTGCAAGTTTTGTTTTAAAATCTTGCATTGTATCATCACTTATTGTCGAACCTGGAATTATGTTTACAATCCCCCCAAGCGTTTCCTCTAATTTGCTCACTGGTAAATTTTGAACTTCGGGCTTATTTAGAAGGTCTACAATTTGATTCAGTAATTCATTATTATTGGGCTTATTTAAATTAGAAACTTGTACTCCACTAACTTTTTGAATATTTTCTACCAATTTTTTTAAATCTTCCGTTGGAATTTCATTGGTATTTAATGATGGACTTTCTAAAATTTGTGTCAAACTGCTAAATATGTTATCTCTTTTTTCAAAGAAGTTTTTCAGTGAGTCAGATATTGTTCTTAAGTCTCCTAGTGATGTTTCAGGATTTGATATGACGTCTTTAACTTTAGATATCATTTGATTCTCTCCAGCTTTATTGAGTGTTTGACTCAAATCTAATATATCAGCATTTTGAAGTGATTTAATCATTTGACTTAAGCCACTTTCACCTAACAATTTTGTAGCGTTTTCAAAATATCCAGTTAATAAATTTTGAAAAGCTTTTTTAACGTTTTCAATTGGCGTTTTGATAACTCCTTGTAAATAATTCGGAAGTTGAACAGCACGAATTATTTTCTGAATTAATTCCTCTCTGCTTAAAGCATTTACATCACTTTTTGCTTCAACATTTGCAGTAACTTCTACAAATTTTAAAAATGACTTTAGAGTGTCTAGCGGTAAGCGGTCTAAAATATCAGGAATGTTTTCATGTATTGCATCTAAGTCGGCTAGTAGGAGTTCATTTTCACTTGAAAACTTTTCAACTAATTGTTTCAGCAGACTTCCAGGAGCATTTGGATTTTGAATTAGTTTCTTAAGCTCTGCTAACAACTGATCTTGATTAAGGTTATCTAATTTTATATCTTTCTTTATTAAGTTTCTTTCCTGATTTTCTTTTAAAATAGTTTTTAAGTAGTTGATATTGAACAAGTCATCTGTCGTCTGCAGTAACCCTGTTAACAACGTTTGAGAAATATTTTTCAAATCTTTTAATTCCATATTTTCAAGCTTGTTTTTAAATTGTGAGGTTTCCGTAAATTCACCTATTTTCTTAATTAATTCTTCTTTCTTGAGACTTTCGTAGCCTTCCGGTAATTTTAAGCTAGACTTTTCTTCAACAGTTTTGGCAAACATTTTTAAATTTTCGATTGATATTTGACTAAGCAAACTATTTAACTTTTCTTGATCTTGAAAATTCTGGGAGAAAAAATCAGCTAACATAACTTTCTGAGCAACAAGAGTCTCAAACATTTGTTTTAGAGTCTGAACAGATGTGTCTGGTTTTTGAAGAATTTCCTTAATCTTTCCAATAAGATTCTCAGTTCCTATATTATTCAGATTTAATGAAGATAGCAGTCCTTTGCCCTGTAAATTAAGGGCTAATTCATTCAAAGAATTTTCATCCAGTAGATCATTTTCTTGTAAGACTCCGTTAATTATGTTTTTAAGAGGTTCTTGTGCTTGACTAAGTGGTAGGTTATCGAATTCTGAAGTCTCCATTAATTTGTATAGCTTATCCAGAAGTTGTTCTTTTTTCAAACCACTTAAATCTCCTAACAGATCAGTATTTAAATTTTGCTTAAAACTTTCTGCTATTTTCTTTAAGTTATCAAGAGACACTTCGCTTAAAATATCATTTAACTGATTGGAAGGATCCTCAAAGAGGCTTGAAAATAATTCCCCTACTGTCTTTATTGGTGTTTCAAGGAACCTAACAATTTCATTGATCTTATTTGTGTTAAGGTCAGGAATTTCGAATATTTCCCAGAAACTTCTTAAAACTTCAGCCTTCGTCAATTCTTCAATATCAACATCTGAATCAATTATGGAAGCTTCTTGAAGTTCCTCTAAGATTTCTTTCAGTTTATTATTAATTATCATTTCATTTGAAGTTTCTATTACTTGTTTTAATCGTTCAATTAACTTTTGCCGTAGGTCTTGATTTGAATTTCCAAAGAGACTTCCTCCAATATTCTGAAGGATACTTATCTTTTTTGAAATATTTTCAACTAATTGTGTCAATAAGCTCCCTGGAACATTTGAATTAGATATAACGTTCTTAACTTCATTTAGTAATTGATTTTGATCTAAGTTATTAAGATTTAATGTAGATTTCACCAACCCTTCCCCTTGCAGCCTCTGTAATAAATTTTTAAGATATGTTTTGCCTAAAAGATCTGAGGAAGTTTGTAATACTCCACCGAGAAAACCTTGGAACATATTTTTCAAATCAGAAATCTCCATATCCTCAATTGAGCTTTTGAATTCATCAGTTTGCATAAAATCTGTTAGTGCGTCAGTTAAACCTTGTTTATCAAGATTTTTATAATCTTCTGGTAATTCCAAATTAGATCTGTCTTCAACAGTTTTGGTAAAAGATTTCAAAGTTTCCAAAGGAATTTGACTAAGCCAATTATTCAGTAGTTCCATATTATCAATAATATTGAAAATAAGATCCTCTAAAATTGTTTTCTGTCCGAAAAAGGCTATAAGTATATCTTTTAACTTCATAACTGAAGTTTGCTTATCTTGAACTATTTTCTTTACTTTGTTTAGCAATTCCTCGTTTCCCATGGTCTGAAGACTGACATTATTTGTTGGTAAAATTCCGCTAATTTTTAAAGAATCAATTGCTTCAGTCAGTGCACTTGTCTCAATAATTGTTTTACTGTTTTCTAAGATCCCATTTAATAAGCTTCTTAGAGGTTCTTGAGCTTGCGAGAGGGGCAAATTAATAAATTCAGGAGTGTTCATAAACTCTAGAAGTTTTTTCTGCAGGTTTTCTTTGTTGACATTACTTATATCATTAAATAAATTTTTATTTACATTTTGTTTAAAGGATTCTGTTATTTTTTGTAAGTTTTGCAAAGATAATTTGCTTAGTATTTTTTCTAATTCTTCCGTTTTATTTTTAAAAAGACTTCTAAATAATTCACCAACTGAGTTTAAAGTTGTCGTAAAGAATGATATAATTCCTTTGATTTGATTCACTTGAACATTCGGGCTTGTAATGATGTTCCAAAAGTTTTTTAAAAGTTCTTGGTCTGTTAAGGTTTCAATATTCATTCCCTGCAGATTTTTAAAAGAATTCTTCGCTTCGTTTAAAATTTCTTCCAATTTATTTCTTGTTGTCGTTTGGTCTGAATTTTCAATCAATTGTTTTAATTGCTCAATTAGCATTCCTTTTTCTCTTCTATTTTTACTCCCGATAAAACCATTACCTCCATTTCCAAATCCAGGAAAACCTCCATTGTTACCAAATCCTCCATTAGATCCTAACATTCCTCCACCACCACCACCACCACCACCACCAAAACCGAAAATGTTACCACCGCCTCTACCACCACCACTACCACCTCTACCACCACCACTACCACCCCCAAACACACCTCCGATACCACCGAAATTTCCTCCCTCACCAAAGATTCCACCACTTCCCCCACCATTAGGCCCCTTACTACCACCACCAAATCCACCATTACTACTACTACTACCATGAGAGCCAAATGCTACACCACCAGGAAAGAAAGGTCTTCCAATAGGAATTCGATTTCCGGAACAGGAACACATTGCAATTTTTTCCCAAACCATCACGCCCAAAAGAGAACTTCTTACTCCTCTATAAATTCCTTCCTTATCTGCAATATATATATATATATATATATATATATATATATATATATATATATATATATATATATATATATATATATATATATATATATATATATATATATATATATATATATATATATATATATATATATGAAAGTAACTTAAAAATTGATAATTCTTAATTAAATTATAATTCAGCATGATATAGAGAATATATATAAATCTAAGTATATCTATATATATATATATATATATATATATATATATATATATATATTTATATATATATATACCTATATATATATATATATATATATATGAACACACTTTATCCAGTGCAGTGGATTAGAATTTGATTTTTCTTTGACATAATCAAAAAAGAAAAAAGGTTCTTCTTCTTCGTCTACTTTTTGTCTTTTTTGTTCAAATCTTCAGAATTTTAATATATAAATAATTCTGCATATATATATATATATATATATATATATATATATACTGTATATATATATATATATATATATATATATATATATATATATATATATATATATATATATATATATATATATATATATATATATATATATATATATAAAATATTTTATATTTTTTTTATCTCTTTGCAAATTATAATAAAAATAATAATAATAATAATAATAATAATAATAATAATAATAATAATAATAATAATAATAATAATAATAATAATAATAATAATAATAATAATAATAATAATAATAATAATGGAATAATAATACATTTATTATAGTGATTTCGTTTTTCTGCATAAGAAATCTCAGATGTTAAATTAAATACAATAATTTTAAATGATATAATTTAAAATAATAATAATATTCAAAAAATAATAATATTAAAAATAATATTTGAAAGGATATTTAATATTTGCTATTAATTTACCTGGAACAAATTTCATTAAGAGTCTTTCAATAAAAATTACGTCTGCTTCGCCATTTATGTGGAGGGCAGAGGGGGATCGATCGCTTGCCTTTGCCGACATGCGACTAAATTTTTGAACAGACAACAATTCTTTGATGACCAGCATTTGCGCTGAGAAGGTATCTTAAATGCAGTATGTCTGCCACAGTGAGCACTTATTTGGCGCTTATATCTGCGCTGCGATACTAATGTAAGGTCTCTCACTCCAGTATATATTAATCAATCGGCTCGCGTACGCCCGCAAACGACGCTCGGAAGATTATTCTGATGATACTCTCACACAGGTTCTATACACTGAATTAAATATAATATGTATCCATAGAATACTATCTATAACTTCTTTTATAGCATTATCCCCAACTAACATATCACGAACTATTAGATCTTTACGTTATGGCGCCTCATATGAATAAAAAACTAGTGATTAGAAGTACTTAATACTTTGTCATATTCAAGCGAGCCAGATTATTAAAGTAAGTTATAATAGTATGATATAAAAGATCGCTTACCTCGAAACTTAGTTTTAGACTATTATAAAGTTAAACACATATCACCATAATGTTAAAATACACCCGCGTAACATATCACTTAACACTAAATAATCCACGCCATATCTTATATCCCATTCAGATATTGATTCCTCGCAGTCCGACTGGGATAACGTTGGCATCTTCGGATCTGTGAAGTCAACACAACGATCCCGTTTTAAGCCAAACATGCTTGACTACTTGATGAGCACTGAGTAACTACAAAGCGAGAGCTCGACTCAGAACGTGTGCGTTATGCTTATTCTATCTACGCATGACAAATCAGCGGTCGTAGTTATCCTACTTACAAACTTCCATGCTCTAGTGGTTTCCAATAGATAGGGAGACGTTAGTCCAAAATAAAAAGTAACCGTAGTATTAACCATAGTAGTTAACTATGGGATTAATTGTGGCCAGAATTATATATTTTTAACTTAACAAGCAATTAAAGCTTCACATATACCATGATGACCTTGTCTATAAAAAATAATTAATACACAATAGATAGAATTACGTCGTCAACAATTGGAGGACAGGCATAGAACAGCCATGAGACACACAACGCTGAACTCTAAGATAATAATCTAGTCTGACCTACGAGAAACTGTGGACACCTAACGAGCCCTCAGACTGTAAAGCTAACCATCTACTTATAGCGGATTCGAATTAGAGTAAATAATTCATCATGAAAAAGCAGCGAGTGAATCCTCTCTGTCACTCGGCGAGTCGTTCAGAGGCTTTACAACATATAGTCACATCCAAAATATTTATAACATCCATACAGTACATACAGACATACAATAATACACATACATGACACCATCAAGCCCAACCTGTACCGAGATCTCAATAACATCTCTACGTGACATGGTTTTACACATATGAGATCAAATCTCATACGTCGCTGGTAAGGATTGGTGTTAATCACCTGCAATCATCAATCTGATATGGGGTCAACGCCGTTTGACTGAACGGTCCGCAATCAATATACACGCACTGCTAAGCATTTGTTTTCTATCCATCAACACCTCCAGAAACCTGTTCGAACATCAGTCTGAAATTAACCCTTCCATGAGATCTATATAATTTCGTCTTATTCACTTTCCATACGTCCGATTGCTTGTTCATCCTCATTGTTCTATCGTCACTTCCCGTACCGGGTCTGTACAAGACAATTTTAGTCATGTTTGAACCCATAGCTTCCGTTAATTAACCTCATCCTATAGCAAATGTGCTATTTCCTGATGTGTTCCACGAACAAAAGTTACCCAGACTGTGATTTAACTTTAAGACTCGCCGGTTATTAATTTCAATTTAACAGTACAGTACCATTTCCTCCCAAACATTGTCAACGACGGTAGACAACACCTCATTACACGGTGGTCATTCCCTTTTCAATCTCTCTACCTTCCTACCAGGATGGCTTATCTCACCGGTTCTTGCCACAGTACTGTAAGCCTCTTTCAACAATCAACTCTATGTTTGAACTGTTTCGACGTTCCATTTTAACTTTAACCGAGTATACCACATAACCACACTAACAACAACATTAACAATTTTTCACAGTCTAATCTATCAATCACAGTCGAATTGTCTCCGTTGTATGTAAGCCGGAATCCTATGTTACCCGTCTTGATACAGTTCCAGTTCCACCAGTAGGTATTACAGTGTTTTCTCGGACACCATTACACGCAATAACCGTCTAAGTGATCCATTCCCTAATGTCAAAAGCTTAGTGCTCTTTCCCAGCCAGGAAAGGCATACCTAACATTACTTCTTGCCTATAAGTCCTCAAAGAAAATAGATTCCAATTGTCCGATACTTAATGCCATCAATAGCTGACCTTCAGAGATCACTGTCGATGAGAACTCTAACACACTTGTGAGGATCACGCCCAGACACTCTCATACCTCATTTCCTTGCTTTATTACGTCGGATTACGGAAATCTTCCCGACTCCTTTTGCCCTATCAACGTAGTATCATGGATCTCCGAATCATACGCGCGCTAACATTTCCACACACATTGTCCAAATTTTAGATTAAATTGGTTACAAGAGAAGCAATATCTTCACACTGTAACACCATTATATCCTCGCATACCCCCGTTGATGTAACTCCGGACCTATTTCCCATAACCTCCTTTATTCGTAGTCTCCTTTGCAATACACGTTGGGGCACAATGACCGCAATACATCCACGTCCACACCTATGACACTGAAAACTCCTCTGCTCCGGATTCAATCCACTACTGTCCCATGAAACGGGGCCCCTCGTTTTTAATCAAAATGATCCATTGTGGCTGAGCCTCCCGACATGGTCCCGGCTGCATAGGCGGAGGCCAAGTTCGTTTATCCCGGAACTCGTTTGAGTCTAGTTTCGCTTTCTCGATTTTTAACATCCCTATTGCTCTGTATCTCGAAATCATAGAGGACCGAAAGATCACGCCAGTCAATAAGATCTCCTCACAAAAAAACGACATAGAACCTATGTTCCACTATCTCAATGAGTCTCTGTCCCTTGTTCGTTATTTTCACACTCCTACGCTTAGGATCCTGCCCGTCTTATTGGAAAATCCATCAGGCGTATTTCCACCGAACCCACAGGCAAGCACCCCCATTTAACCGCCAGCAGTCCACGTTCATGTACCAGACCTGTCACAAATGCTGACAGTTACTGCTGGGTCCATCTATGTCGAGTCCAACCAGACATCATCTATTCAAAGTAGTTTCATCCACTTCAAATTAAAAGCCTCAAGTTAACAGTAATGCATTGCAATGAATTACACTCCTTTCTATCAGTTCTCCTTGCAAGGGATGGCCGCTCGATATCGGATGTAGTCCGCTCCGTTGCCGTGTTTTCATCCGGTTTCTATACCTCATCACGACATTTATGCCTTCAGTTCACCGATACTCTATCCATCTCACTCCAGCGACCTTTCTTTTCTTATCGCCTCCCATCCGTAACAAAGGCGATATTCTTGGGGCCGGGCATTTGATAAATGCCTTTTTCATGTCTCTTTACTCTCTGTTGTCTTTCGCAGTTGGCAGCCCACTCCGTAGGTCTGTCTGCGATCGTAACTGCAAAACAGCCGAGTTTTCTCTTCTCTTCATTCCCAGTCTCCAGTAACTCCTATTCTGGAGATCATGCCCCCTCACTCCTTCTCAACCTCTGCAAACCCAGTTCCTCGAACCGTTGTGCACACACCTGAGGCAATAATTTCACCTTAGCTCCTGTACATAGCGAAATACTATCCCTTAATGCCTCAGCCTCCAGAAAGTTCCTTCATCCTCTACACCTGCCTTTTTGTCAGCCAACTCCGAAGCTCCTGCTATCGCATAAGCGCTCCGAAATCGTAATAAAGGCAAATACCGAAGTTGGACCTTCTTACTTCACCGAAAATTCAATGGTTTCACCGCCTTGAAATAGTGCGCGCCCTGCTGTAAAGCCTCCATGACAACTACTCCTAGCAGTTTCACTCTGCCAAATACATGAGAACCTGTTTACACCAGCCAGGTTGACTCCCAATTACCTCGATTCATACTCTAGTCCACCTGCCTTTTCAACCAAACGTCCTCGCGGTAAACACCTCGCCTTTCACTCCGACTTCCACTTCTCGTTACCCCGTGCTTCTCATCACACCGTAATACTTCCTGCTGGTTGCTGTCCTCCTCTCATTTTTTCTTGCCTCTTCTTATATCGTCACTCTTCCCGTTACGCCCACTTCAGCCCTCCTTTTCTACAATTTCATCATTTCTGTTTCATCATTCATGCTCATTTCTGATACTGTAAAGTGCGAGCACTGTTTACTTTTAACCCGGATGCCTTTTGTTTTCTCACTGGATTGAATCTTATCACGTATCGGTCCCTCTCCTTTTATTCAGTTTCTTATCACCGGTTTTCACGCTTTGGGTACCTCCAGACCGCAAACAGCCCTCATTCATTGCAGTCACCTCCTCCCCATCCACATGTCTCGATTCCTCTGTCTAAGGCTCTGGAATTCTTCAGATGCTCCAATAGCCTTGGAACGCTCCAGAAGCCTCATGCTTTCTTAACCTCTTCTTCAGTCCATGTGAATTACAGTAATTATACAGGACAAAAATACACTTAAGAGATCAAAAACAAAATTATGCCACTCGCCTGTTGATGTGTGTGCAAACGTCATGGCAACGAAAGGTTTTCCCACACCCCAGTATCCTTTAGGAAAAAAAAATTTTCAACAAAGAAAAAACCTTTCAGTATCGAATCACCCTGCTCACCCTGTGACGCAATCAGAGACTGCTCAACAAACGGCCACCAAAAATTATTAGTGGTTTGGATCCAGCGTCTTCAAATGATCATCTATAAAGGGCTTTAAAGTATTCCATTTATTATTATTATTATTAATATTCATTATTTATTATTATTATTATATTATTTATTTTTACTTTTCATTCTTTTATTATTATTTACTTTTATGATTATCATTTTTATTAGATATTACATAAATTATATTATTATTTTATTATAAAAGAATACTATTGATATTTATTATTAAAAATAATTATTATTATTATTACTTTTTTAATGGGATTTTTTAATTAACACAAAATATATATATTGTATTTATATATTATTATTAATTATTATATTATTACTTATACTGCGCACTTATGTCAATATACTCTGATGGAGGGTTTTCTTTCAAGGGAACCAAACCGGGAGCCAAATACTAGGATTATTCTAATAAACACTTGCCCCAACCCCGGACCGATTTAATATTTGGGCATTTGCTGAGAAACCTTGGTCCAACCGGAAGGGATTGTTATTTACTGAAACCATGACCCAGACCCGGAACGTGTATACTTTAGTTCAACTGAACTACCCCCACGACCTCGGAAAGATTGTAATTTAATTGAAAACTGACCCCAACCGCGGAAGGATTGTTATTTACACGAAACCTGACCCCAAAATAGTAGGATTTATTAATTGAAACCTGGCCCCAACCCGGAAGGAATTGTTTAAAGTTGAATACCTGTGGCCCGAGACCCGGAAGGATTGAATATCGGGTTTTAAGCGCGAAACTTGGCATCACCCTGTAAGGATTCATGTACTGGGCTTTATGTCTGGAAAGTGGGTTCTAATCCGGTACGCATGTTGGATGCCTTTCACCTGGATGTGGGAGGGATACATGCAGTGTACTTCCCCACTTCAAACCGGATCTGGGAGGGTACGTGCAAGTGGTATCCCCCCAGCCTTCACCTGGGATTGGGAGGGGCACCGTGAGTGCCTCCCCCACGCTTCACCTGGATTGGGAGGCCGTACCTGCAGTGTAATCCCCACCTTCACAATTAACTGTAAAGGGAAGTCTATTCTTTAAGCTATTTCTATTTTCCCGAGACATTCACAGTTACGCCTTAACATTTGTAGCTTGAATCAAGTGACGCCAGGTGAGAAGGACGGAAGAACTCTAGTGCCCACCGTTACTTATAATAAATTGCACGTGTTTATTAATATCAATACGGAGTTCTAGTTACCCACTGGTCAGACAGTTTGTCCGGTTTATAGTGACGCCTGACGTCACAGAATCTTGACTCATTTATTTTAACATTGGGATTTATGCTGTGTATTCCGTGAACCACTGACTGAATCCTGTCTGGAGTTATCTTTTATTTATTGATATTATTAGTCTTAGTATAATATATAATTTAAATATTTCAACTTAGACACTGATTTCTAGTGGGAGTTAGTGGCTAGCCTGGTAAAGGATCTTTTGTGGGATAACGTTGACTCGATTCTATTTACTATATCGTGTTATAGCAACTTGTAAAGTATAGTTGATTAAAACCCCCGTTTGTCTATTGCCTGGACCCTAGTGAGACCTGACAGAACCTTTGTAGACCCTCCCGCCTGTGTAATGGTGGCTTCCATAGACTGATTTAGGTGGTGTCCGGCAAATATTTTTTGGTGGCTCGTAGGGTTTTTATGTATGGGTACTTACCTCCTTGCACAGAGTAGTGGAGAGGGAGTCGGGAGACTAAAAGATAATTTTTCTTTTGACGTGGTCTTTATCTGATAGTTTCGGGTTTATTTAGGTTCAAAATCTTTTTCATCTTGTTACAAACACCTTGAAGAAGGGGACACGGAATGTAGGAATAGTGGAATGTAATTATATTAAAAGAAAGCGACCAACTAATTTAGTTAAAACAGCACAAGGACAAGTTTAACAAATCTTAAAAATACACGTCCAGATTCAGACATATTCGGAGACTAGCCTGGGAGTCTTGAAAAGCACTTGAAGTTGTCAAAGTGCTAATGGGCCGATACAGAGCGACATCATATTTTCGGAAGATTCAACTGATGAATATTTGAAGAGAACGATCAATGTCGGTTAAATCATTGATCATGCCAGGCCAAGGGAAAGTTTTCGTAAAACCCGAAGAATAATCGGTAAGTAGACTGAAATAAGCATTTCATGGAAGTAGATTGAAATAAAGAAAGATATTGATTCTTAACCATGAATTAATTTCGTATTGTCTTTCAGAGGGGACCGAGTCTATCGGAGCTGAATTGCCGGCGTACAGCTCAAGGCCTATGTCATAGGCAAATTCTGCCGGGATGCCGATCGCCGCAAGTTGAAGGAGATCCCTGGGGGTTTGGCCAGAAGACCGAGTAACGGGTTTACGGAAGGAAACAGTCATGCGTGGAGCAGCGCAAGTGGGTCCGGTACCGAGATTTGTATACGAAGGGAGATATCCAAAGAGGAACGATATAACAAGGTTTGCATGTACCGTAGTTGCAGTGTCTAAAAGGCCGGGCTGTTTGTAAGTGTTGTGTTTTTATTAGTATAATAAATGAAATTGAATTGATACACTAAGGAAGGTGAATATAATTTACTTTAAAGTCTTGTGGAAACAAATATTACGGATTTTTATCAGTGAGAAAAGGTACCCAGGTTGATTAAGTGAAAGATGACCGTCGAAGAAAATAATGGACTGTTCTTTCGAACAGATTTGGGTTTATTTTTTTAAAAGTTGCAAAGTTTTTAGCAAAGTTTGAAGTGAGATGGCAAGGACATTTTATTATTTTACAGTTGTATGCAAATATATAATTCGAGAAACGAATTCGCGTATATTTTAACTCCTTCTCCATATTGTTGCAAGTACAAGGGTGATAATAAGGTTATAGCACTTGAAAAGAAAAAAAAACACACGTAAATAAGAGAATCAAAAAAATAAATAAAATACTATACTATATATATACTATTTACTATTACTATAAATATATGTATATAAAAAAATATATAATATATACTCTATATATATACTAAATACTATAATAGTATATATATACTATATAGTTATATATATATATACATATATTAGTACTTGGCATACGTATATAACATATATATATATATATGATAATATCTATAATATATATATTATATTCATTAATTATATATATATACATATGATAATATATATTAAACAGATAATATAATATATATATATATATATACTATATAATACCATATATACATAATAATCACTATCTATATAGTATATAATATATAGTATCTAGTATAGTTATATATATATAGATCTATTAAAATATATATAATATATCATATATATATATATAATCTACTATATCTATAGATTATATATATAAGTTTAATAATATAATATTAATATATATATAGAAATATCTATATATCATATAATATATATACAATATTATAAATACTATATAGTATATATAAAAATATATAAATATATCATAAATATATATATAAAACATATAAACATAACCTATTATTACTAATTACTAATATATAATATTATACTATATATATACATATAAATATATATCAAATATGATTATTATTTACTGATATATATTATTATAATATATATATAGTATATATAGTACTAATATATATAAATGTTTGTAAATATATAACATATAGCATTAATAAATACAAATATATATATAATATAATACTATTAATATACTTCTATGAAGGTTATTGAAGAATATTTTACTTTATCCATTTTCTAAATAAAATTTTCAAAATTTTAAACCCATAATTTTTCCCATTATTTTCAAAACTAAAAATGAATATAAAAGAATGAAGCGAGTGAAAAATTAATGAAAGCGAAGAAACACATTATGAAGAATAAAGCGTCAATAACCTATCACTTAATGAAAATTACCCCTCAATATCAAGACTGAGGAGACACGGTACTATGATATATATAATATATTTATAACATTACTATATTATTATACATATAATATAAATATAAATTATATATATAATATTATATATATATTCATATAATATATATAATAATATATTATATATATATAATACATATAATATACAGTATAACCATTATAATATCATATATATATTCCATATCTATTATATAATAAGTATATTAATATATCAATAGATAATATACTAATTATTAGCTATATACTATACCCAATAATCAAAATATATTGATATTATATATATGTATATAGTATATAGTATAACTAAGAGGAAACGTTGTTCGTATGTAACGTATAGTAACTGCGGTGAGCCTATCATACTGCTGACGGTGAGAGTTTTGCGTAAGTGAAGTATACGCCTACGTCAGGACTCGGACGTGAAGAGGTTTGGCTAAGTGAAGTATACCTCTGACGTCAAGCTCAGCGTATGTATAATTCTTGCAGTCTATATATATATATTTATATTATCATAATATATATAATCATACAATATATATATATAAATAATATATATATAATATATATAACTAATATATAACTAATATATACTAATTATATATATATATAATATATAATATATTAATTATTATATATATATAGTTATACTCATATATATATATACTATAGTTATATATATACTAGATTGTAAATTATATTAAATATTAATAATATAGATATACATATATATATTATATATAGACTATATGTATACTATATTACATATTCGTATGTTGGTATAGTGTAGGAAAATCTGGCAATTACCTGCCAATATCGAAGGAGTGGCAACATGGCGAAGAGTATAACATGACTTTATGCGACAAGTTATGTATAGTTTTCAGTTTAAGAATCACTGTCAACTGAGATGTCCCGCCCTATTGATAACTAAGATAATTCGATTGTTATAAAGTTATCTTGATTAAGTAGGGTGTAGAACAGATGCTACTTTAGATTGCTATTGCAACTCTACATAGTTTATTTTAAGAAAAAGTTGTATACACTCTATCATTCTAACTAAACAAAACAGAGAAATTTACACTTTATTGTGAAATATGGTAAATCCTATTTTGCGGCAACCATACACAAAAAATTATCATGGCTGCTGATATCTAGAGGAGGATGTCAAAAGAATGAGACTTTTTTTTTGAAACCATCTCCAAAATAAAGGAATTTAACTTGTTGATGTAATATTTAAACACACTCAAATATTCATACTAAAATATTTAAATTTGTATTATATACTAATATAATACATCATATATATATCATACTATATAAATATATATATAATAATATACATATCATATAAATATATATATATATCTATATATAACTATAAAAAGATATTTATATATGAATATATAATATGATACATATTTAAATATATACCATTATACTATAATAAACTTATATATAATATATCAAATACGTATGATATATTATAGATAGCGCATTTATGATATTAGTAACTAATACTATAACACGACTATCGTGACATAGTTGCGAATCGCTATTCTTACTAATAAGTCATATTTCCAAATGAAAGGACGTGTTGCTATAAATGTTTATATATTATATATGCAAAAATCTCAGAGAGTTAGTTGGTTGTATATCAGAAATTATTATCTTATTCCAAGTTAAAATCTATTTCACATTAATTTCTAAAAAACTGTCCTAGGTTAAAGCTGAGCTGGTTCTCCGAAGAGGAAAAAGTAACCCTGAGATCTTCTGCGTTGACGCGCAAATACACAATAAATCTTAGTTAAGGTCTCCGTTAGAGTGGCAACGATGATCCATCTAGGTTAGGTCCTAGCTTAATTCGCATTTTCAGTTTAGGTTTAGATAATCAAGTCAGTGGTTAGATAGACCCACCAGATTGGACTATATAGTACATATTATATATCATCAATATATGATACATTAATATTTAAAATATAATTATCATATACAATAATAATAATATTATACAAAAATATATATAATTATTAATATATCTATACTGATTCATACTATATATATATCATATATATATATATATATTATATATAATATATATGATATATATACTAACTAAAATATATATATATATTATGAGTAATAATATATACTTAGTATAATCTAATATTATATATACCTATATATATATAACTAACTAAGATATATATATATAAAAATATATATACTATATAATATACCTATATACTATATATATATTCACTAATATAACTATATATATAATATACTATATTATACTAATAATATATATAATATATATATATATATTATATATAGTATACGATATATATAGATAAAGCACTCAAGCCCACCCTACTCGCCTGCCACTTTAAATATATCTATATATAATATATATATACTTACATATATATGAATAATATATATACCGTATACTATATATATTTATGATATAATACATAAAATACATATCTATATCTAATATATTAATCATCCTAAGATATACTAATATATATTATAATTCATGGGCGGAGTGATATCGCGACTACGTTGAAATAAACCAACTGAAGTAAGCTGACGGCGTTTCGCAGACCTAGAAATGCTCAATTCCTCGTGCTAATCAAGGGCTAGTTGGAACAGTTATAGAAACTGGTGTTGAAGAACTGGAAATTGTCCTTCGCATGCGTCTGTCAAAATAAAGTAAAAGTTCCGAAGTGATTTTCGGAGTAAAGTTGGTTCGTTAAATATTCCACTGGATTGAGTTTAGTGGAAGTAAACAGGTTTAAGATATAATTTCCCCAAGCTGGGTAAGTTATCTTTTATTCTTTGGAAAGTTCAAACTAAAATTGGAAGATTTTTGGCTATTTTGTTACTATATTTTACTATATGAAAACCGGTCAGAAAGTGAATAATGCGAATTAAAAGCAGGAAACTGAGGTTAAAATCAGGATTGAGGAGTTGAGAGTGAAATAGGATTAGACAAAGGACAAGGCCGAGATAGTGTGTGAGGGTGTGGAGTATGTGGAGTGTGTGGGGTGAGTAGGTTGTGTGAAGTTACAACGAATGATTTCGAGAAACATAATAGGGCTTCGAGTTACAGTGCGGAATTGTGTTTATTCGAAGTTACGTTACTATTTATGATTATTGGAGCACGACTATAGGGGTGAGTTCAAGAACATTGTATTGAACCGTGTTATCGTTATCTCTTTAACTCGATTAAGGTTACCACTGGTTTGAGCCCAGGTCGTGTCCTATTTTGTAAATATTTATAGTTAGTTAGCTACTGGATTGCCGAGTTTGTGGAGGAATAGGAAGTAAATTATCGAGGAGACTGAGAGATAGCCAGGAGTTACAGGCAAAAGATGAATGTAGATAAAAAGTGCTGGCAGAAGCTATAGTGGATGGCAAGGACGCGAAACGTTTATTTATTATCATATTCATTATCTATTATGTATATTATTATCCCATTATTATCTCAATTATTATAGTATTAATTATTATTATATATATATTATTCATTATTATTATTATTATATTACTGTGTATATAAGTTTTACTTATTATTATTATTAGTATTTTTGGCTTTTACCCTTCGGTGATGGTTGTCATATTGTGAAGATGCCTCTGTAGGAAGTGTGTATATATTCAGGTGTTCAGGGTTTTAAGTATATATACAGTTAATTATATAATTATTTAATTATTATTATTTCATTCCTTTATTATTATTATTATTAACTATTATTATCTCATAATATTAGTCTTATATTATTCTTAGACATTAACTATTAAGTACTTGTTATTTGTCGTTTATTTTTTAGAAAGTCAAAATTATATTATTCATTATCTTAATTATTCTTATTAGACCTATTCATAGTGTTATTAATCTCAGCATATGACTATTCACCCTCAAAATGTTACCTTAAACAAGTTTGGCATATCGATATTATTATTATTATATCTATATAATTTAATTATTAGTTTTATTATTTTAAACATAGTTAGACTTCTGATTTGAATGCATTATTATTAGAAAGCATTATTTTATCAAATAGAATTATATATATATTATTATATTATAAGTATTATTATTCTATTATTATATTATTATATTATTATTATTATTATTATTATTATATGCCACCATATGCTCAAGATATATTAGTATCCTTGGACCCGGCTCTAAGTCTCCAGGTGGTCTCTGAGAAAGCCGATCGGATGTTGAGGTCCCATGCTCCATCAATATCCGCGGTCTCAGCAGCTATATCTTTCCATCCAGCGCTCTTTCCTGCATTGGCTCAGCACGCCAAGCCCCGTACTACATCTACCATACTCCCAGCTGCTTTTCCCACTTCCTCGGTTACACCACTGCACACATCCCACCCTGTCACGCGAAACACGCTCCCTTCCCTCAGCTATCCCTATTCATCATGCATTCCCCGCTGCGCAACATGCTTCCACCGCCACCCTTGCTGCAATCTGTCACGCGAAACACGCTCCCTTCCCAGTATTATTTTCTTCCTTCTCAAGGATCAATCCCGCCCGCACTCCCAGCTTATGCAGAAGCTTGCATTTCCGCTCTGGAGAGAGGCTTAGCAGACGTTTCAACAAAACTCAGGTCTCTGACTTCTGTTGTAAGGTTTCTTTCACACCATTCTCGCGCCGCTTTAGGTCGGAGAAATTCCTCTCGGGGAAGATCTCCCTCCCCAAGTAGGAACACGTATCCCAATGGATGCTATTACTACCACCACACTTTCGGCAATCTTGCCAAGAAGTGTTCTTCTCCCTGTAATTTTCAGGAAAACAAACAAGCCATGTTGTAGGGGGGTGACTATGAATACTGGCTCTTCTAAAACACAACTTCCTTCGTTTCTCAAAGCGTTGTTACCTGGTCGATACCGGCACTACAGTCTCTTTGCTTCCTAGATACCCTAAGTTGATTCTTCCTCACCTCTACCTCACCGCAGTCTTCAAGCTGCTAATGGCTCTCCAATAGTCATTTACTGCGAGCGCATATGCTTGTTGGACCTCTCCCTTAGGAGAGAGTTCTGATGGGTGGTTATCTTTGCTGATGTCACTCAGCCCATCATAGGTGCCGACTTTCTTTCTCACTTTTAACTGCTTGAAGACTGAGTAAGAGGGTCCTGCTTAGTAGACGGGTCTACCTCTCTCACCTTTTACATCTCCCTCACTCTTTCTGCCCTAGGGCCCATTTCCGTGATTGTGCCTCCGACTGCTTCTTCCCCTTCTTTTGTCACTCTTCTGCAGAAAGAATTTCCGTCCCTTCTTCATATTTGTTCTTCGTTTTATCCTCCCCAGCACTCGGTGTTTGAGACCAATGGTGCTCCGACCTTTGCCTGGGCTCGTCGTCTTCCTCCTGAAAAACTCAAGGCCGCAAAAGCTGAGTTTGAGCCGTCTGGTAATTATTCTTATTTATAAGAGTTGTTGGTCTAATCCTCTTCATATGGTCCCAAAGCCACTGCTGGCGATTAGAGGCCTTGTGGTGATTTCAGAGCATTGAACGCTGTCACATCTCCAGATCGCTATCAGTTCCTCATATACAATTCTTCACGTCACATCCTGATGGTGCAACTATCTTTTTGAAGGTCAATCTGGTCATTGCCTATCACCTATCAGAATATCCCTGTGATGCCTGAGAACTTTCCAAAGACGGGAGTTATTGTTCCCTTTGGTTTGTTCGAGTTCCTCAGGATGCCATTCGGCTTGAGGAACGCTGAACAATCTTTCTAGAAGTTCATACACTCGTCCCTTCGAGGCCTTCCTTTCGCCTGGGTTTATCTGGATGATGTCTTGATTGCTAGCAAGTCCCCCGAAGAACACCAGGAGCACTTGGGCGCCTTGTTCGCAAGGTTGAGTACGTATAGACATAAAATACCGTAAAGACAAAAATGCAGGTGTAACAGTTCACAAACTCATCATATTTTCAAGTTTTCGGAAGAATTTTATATACGTAATTATAATCAAATATTTTATTTTTTGATAATAAAAACACGTGCGTGTTTTTTTTTTTTTTTTTTTTTTTTTTTTTTTTTTTTTTTTTTTAGCCAGTGTTAAGCCCGAATAGTGAATCATCAGAAATTAATAATAAATTAATAATTACGATAAATAATAATAATATAAAATAATGATAATATAAATATAATAATAATGATAATAATTAATAATAATAATAATTAATATAATAATAAACTAATCGAATAAGGCCAATAAATTTTCGACTCGACTCGACTGCGACTCGACTCCACTGCACACAGAATTTTCGACTCCGGCTCCGACTCTCGACTTCCGACTGCCCTTTCAGAATTTTTGCGACTCCGAACTCCGACTCCGACTCTGACTCCGCATCCCTGATATATATATCTATTATACTTATATACTATATATATATATATTATTATATTATATATATATATAATAGTTATATATTATATATATATCTATTATATATATATATATCTATATAGTATACTAATTATATAATATATTATATATATTATATATATTATGAATATATAGTATAGTACTATATATAATTATATTATAGTATATATTATATGAAATACTTAGGATAATTAAACAAATTAATGGCTTACAATCTCACCTTGCATTTTGACTGCAAATCTGTCAGTAAAAATACATCTTCAAAATTAATTTTGCGTTTATATCGTTGTGCTATTGCAGAATAGCTAAGAATGCGCAACAAGCTTGTTTGAGACGCAGATGAATACAAATATTATTTTTAACTTCTATAAATCCCAAAATGTTCTTCCAGTTGACAATTTGTGGAAGGAATGCAAAGTCACAGGTCTTAGCAATCTAACATTGGAATACAATCATGAGATTTTTAGCGGATATAATACTTTTTTTTTTTTGGGTTTTTTAAATTTGGAGGGATTAAAATTCGAATTTCCTTCTTCTAAAAGAAAACTTTTCAGATGAATGCCGCATTTGCGCCAAGGTTTTTCCTCAAATCGACGGATTATTTGTTGCAGTAATTTAGAAGATTTATGAATTTCTTCTGCTTCGATCTCCGTAAGAAAATTTTCAGAGAATTCACAATATGCAGAATTTCGTCTTTTTGACTCAGTTGAATAATTTGTTTAATATATTTCATGTAACTATTCTGAAAGAAAGGGATTGGATTACTTCACTCCCATGCTCAGACTCATCAAAAAATGTCATGTCTTTTACCACTTAGATTTTGCATTCTGACACATACGTGTCATCAAATTCATGCTATTACATTTTGTGTTACCATGACGTAGCATGGAGCAGGCCTATGGATATTCTCCGGTATGCATGGGCAAAGGCGGCTCGTCTATATGGGCTCCGGGGCTGGAGCCCCTCCAAATTAAAAATTTCGAGGCGTAGAATGTTGATAGAAATAGGAAATTTTTGTCAAAGAAAAGGGACAAGAATTTTTTTAACAATTTAATACATAGAAAACTAGTATTTATTATAGAAATTTAAAAAAAAAAAAATAAATATAGAATAGAGCATTGTGTATCTTATTAAGTCTACATTGATTTTGTTTCAAAGTTTTTTTGCTTTGAGGTAGTTCTTTCGTCAGCCCTAAATAACGTAAGCCCTGTATGGCCTTTTTCAATTACACTTCATTAACTTCAGTAGGTAAAGATGGTAAATTGATAGATTGGTATTAGGCAAAGAGAATAGAGATGAATAATTTTAGATATATTTGAAAGAAATTAAGAACAATTTACTCACTACCGCTTAACATTTTTACTATAAATTTGACTTTCACCAAAGCCGGACAAATTAGGACCGCTATGTGAATCAGTAATGAACTTTATTGTTTTTTGTGGGGTTTAGTGAATTCTGGCAATTAATACCTCAATAGTTGCAAATTACAAAAATCCATCGTAAATATAAAATATTATAATTAAGAAATATATGACTTTTTATATCCAACATCTAAAAAATGTCAAAAAATAAAAATAAAATAGAAGACAAGTGAAAGTATAGGTAATGAGTTTTTACTCCTAAACTAAAACGCAAAATAAGAAGAGATATATATTGTGAAGTATATAATAGTTTTTATACAATAAAGAATTAAGAAAAGAATGCTTTTGCAACTTCATTGTACGTACGATATAATTTTTTAAACTAATGTCCAATTATATAAATATTTTGGGCTGCAGGATTTAGCGCTAAAAAGTAGACCACTTTATTAGTTCTAAAAAATAGACAAATAGAAACTTATACTACCATTGTTTCTTTCAGGCATACCTCCGGGGGGCCCCCCCCCGGAGCCAGTCGAGTGCCCCCCCGGAGAAATCGAGCATGAATTAAAAGATCTGATTACAAAAAATAAAGCTAAAATATAGATAAAAGAGTAAATGTTTTAAACTGTATAATAAACTAGCAGAATTAGCATGGAAACTTTGCTAATATGGCAATATAAATAAGCAAAGTTGTCAATTTCTGATCTGAGAATCCGTGAGCGATCTGAGGACGTATGTGAGAAAATGGTATTGTTCTAGAAAATTTCTTTCGGAGAAGGTCCTATTATGTAAGGAGTACTTTAGTTAAATATATAGTTTATTAGTGTTTATTTTATTTTTCTCATGATCTCATATATAAATATATATATTATATTATATATAGTATATATATATAAATATACATATATATATATATTATAGTACTAATATATATATATATATAATAAATATATATACTATATATATATATACATTAATATGGTATATTGTAGATACAGGCCTTTGAAAAAATTTAAATAAAGCTGCAAGAATATATTTAATATTATTTATACTTTGTAACCTACTTATGTTATTAAACGTTAAGCTTTCGATCCTTATTTATCTGGATCCTCTTTCAGACGTTGCTATTTGTGAATAAATAAATTTTTAATGATATTTTGTAAGCATTTATATAAAATATATTAAAAATGAAAATAGGTTAGATTTAAGTAAATGCTTTCTTTTTTCGAAAAAGGTGAGGTGGAAGAGAATGTTTTGGAAATCAATTTCCTTTGTAAAAGTATTCTCCTTTTTGCATGCTAAAATTAGGAAAATTTGTTATGCATAGTGATTCTATGAGTTTGAGTTTGGTGGGGTCGAGTACCTGTAGGATTGGGCTCATATCTTTGATGTTGATGTTATGATTGAGATTGGATCTATGTTGTGGTAAGAACGGAGTTTTGAGAGTCGTAAGAAAGATCATGTTTATGTTGATAGAATCTTCTATTGAAGTCATTTGTTTCGTCTATGTAATGGGAGGTGCATTGAAAGCATGGGATTTTGTATATGCATTGTGAGATGTTACCCTCATCATTAAGAATGACCTCCTCTAACACCTCTTCTCTAAAAAGAATCTTCAAGCAAGCAACTGGTATAGAGAATAACGTACCAGAGCCAGGGCCCTCTTAACCGCTAGGCAAACTAGGCAAATGTCTAGGGCGGCAGAATATGAGGGCGGCCCTAGGTGGCTAGAACACGGCAGAAAAATAACTATATATACCGTATATATAATATATAATTATTATATATATATATAGATATACATATAATATATATATACTATTAATAGTACTGATATTTTTTTTATATATGCTTTAGGTGAATTTTTTTTTGACTAGGGCGATAAATGATGTTAAGAGGGCTCCTGCGCACATTGATTTAAAGAATGTGAAGAAATACACAGGTTGCGGATCACCAGCTCACATCCCAAAAACGTCTGACAAACAACGCTACTACAATAAACAAATGGGGAACGAATATAGTTGCTGGCATACAATGAGAAGAACGGAGTGATGTTGTAAACTGGGCGCAAAATTTCATGAAAATATGATTAGCAAATGTTTAACCAAAAGACAGTGGGGTATCAGAACCGTTCCATTTCTACAACTTCAAAAGAAGCTTAGGAAAAATGGGAAATAGTGAGCAGAACCTCTTAGCTCACACTACTATGAGTGAGCATAATTGGAAAACCTCAGGAGACAGGCTATGAAGAACCCGATTCACGTCAAATTGTCCAACAGAGTGAAAGTGAAAGAGACTTAAATAGGAAAGATTTAAAATACTTTTGCGAGGGCTGTATTTTTTAAGGAGTAAGTAGCTTACAAAATCAGCATCAGAGTTTGGCTTGTTCTATTTGGACAAATTGAATGATGATGATTTAAAACCTGGAGAAAAGATCAGAGTGAAAGGTCGAATTACAGCAGCAAGGACGCCGGTAACCTCTGTTATGTTAGGGCGAAGTTTTTGAAAGATGAGTTGAAAAAAACATTGAAAAACAAGAATTCCCGTTTTAACAGATGAGCGCACTTCTTTAAGAAATGAATGGAGCTGTAATTTACATGTTTAGAGCGAGTGGAGGTAAAAAATCCCGTAGAAAGTTCTTTCAATTGTTAAAGTACCCGAATGGAAAAGCAGAAGCTATGCTGAATGCTATGATAAGGAGGCTTGACTGATCTGATTTAAATTATGACAACATTATTGGCTTTTGGATTGATGGTGCTTCTCAACATGGCTTGGAAAGTTTGAGTGTATATGAAAGAAGGTTTCAGAAAGGCAGACAAAAAGTTCTCTATATACAACTGGTAGATCATCATATATTGTCCCCTGGCACAGCTCCTGAGAATAAAAATCAGAAGGTCAAAAGGATTTTTTTTATATTTTGAAAGACTGTTACATACTGCTTAGCAAGTCGCAAAAGAAGAAAATAATTTTGCGATGATATTCAATCATTAATCAATGATCCATCCTCCAAGATTCAGAATGCATTGAAGTGAGATGGTTATCTCAATTATAAGATAGTGAATGCTGTCTTCAGGAGCTTCAAGCTTCAAATTTTGATGGCTTGGAGATACTGCACAAAGAAGGGACAGAACTTGCATCACTTGCAGGGGCATCTTGCTAGAAATCAGAAATGAGAGTTTCCTTATCACCTGTTTTGTAATGAATGAACTCATTAGTGCAATCTCCTTATCTTAGCAATGCTTTGCAGAAGAAGACCTTAGTATGACCAATCATTCCCCTAATTAACGTAGAGACAAAATTGACACTGCAAAGGTATTGCAACAGTACAGTGGTAGGCGGAACGCCAATAGTGATAGTAAGCAGAAAAAGTTCAGGATTTGAAATAATGGAGAAGTTTGCATCTGGAGTGCGCCTGATTGCTGCTGATGAAGATCAGAAAAATGCATTTAAAGGGGTGAAGATATACTGCGATAGTGTAAGCAAAGAAATTGAAGAGTCGTTCAAAAAAGGCAATATATAATGATATGTTGGATATTCGCTTTGAGACTTTTCAGTCATTAACAAATTTAACGGATATTTGAAGTTAGAAAATTTTTGTAACAGATTTCCGATTCTTAATTCGAAGGTGTATTAAGCGGACTGAAATTCTCAAGTTTTTATATAAACTGGCCATTCTTCGAAAGCGAAATACTTCAAGCAGCTGAAACTCCATTGTCGAAATATTGGAAGCTGACATGGATATTGCGAGGTACAAAAGCGCTGTGAAATCCTTCTTGTCATTCCTGAAACGACAGCATCGTAGAAAGATCGTTTCAGTACTATGAAACCGAATACGTAAGTAACAACAAGAAATAGAATGCTACCAGAAACCCCTAATGCATTGTATGATGATAAGCCTCGAGGGGTCTGAGATTTCAATTGCAGGATTTCTAAAAAAAACAGTAGACTTGTATGCGACGAAGAAGACTCTCGTATACGATTCCTTTAAACTTGCTTCTTTAATACCCCTAGCTTACTAAGTACTAACGTCGGGCTATGCCTTATGTAATATGATATATTATTATTATATATATATATAAATATATATATATTATTATATAATATATATATAGTTTATATATATATAATATATATATAGATATATATTATAATATATAATATTATATGTATGTATGTAATATATATAATATATATAATATATATATAAATAATTAATATATATATAATATTAGTATATAGTATATATATATATAGTATATATAAATATTATATATATAATATATCATATATATACTAATATCTATATTATATTATAATGTAATATAATATATTATAATATAATCATATATTATATATATATATTATATACTACTATATATATTATAATACTATATATATTATATTTATATATTATATATACTATATATATATATATAATTTATTTTTAACTAAAGATCATTCCGTTATTTACTTTCATTTACTTTCATTTATTTTAATTAGAGCTTTAATACTTTCGATCGAACTGTCAATTATCTATTAGTCTAACTTCCACAATAAATTTCACCATAGATTGCTATATTTTTACAACTAAAGATTTGGTTCTATTCGGATATTTTACATAATTCAGGAAGATAATAACTAATAAGACTAAGATTAGCTGACAAGTTACAAGAATATCATTATCCTTTAATTTTATGTAATTTATGTTATACTTGTGTGCCCCCCCGAATCTCTGTAAAGCCCCCCCGGAGAAAAATGTGTGGAACCGGCTTTAAAAAAAAATTAAGGGAACATAGTCTTTTCAGCAACGAGGGAGTTCAAGTAAAATCTAGAGAGGGAACATAGTCTTTCTTTGAAAGGAAATTTAGGCTTATAAATTTCAAGATACGTAGTCCTTCCTCTAGGTAGAGGTCTTAAAATTATGAAAGGCAACATGCCTATATGCCATGATCGTTGGAACTGTTAACATAAGAAAGAATAAGATACAAATAGTCCTTTCTTCGAGGAGAGAGTTTCACAAAAATTTAAGGGAACTTACTGTTCCCTAATAAAATCAAAGGAACGTAGTCTTTTCTTCAACGAAAGAGTCTTAAAATCTAAGAATGGAGCAAACCCATTGTCGAAAAATCTTAAAATTTAAAAGAAAGAAAAATTTTTCTGCAATGAAAATATAGTATAAAAACTATTATATACTTTCACTATATATACTCTTCTTTTTTGCTCATTTAGTAATTTTCATTTTAGGATGATAGTATTATTAATTTTAGGATATTGAAACTATTAGTCTATCACTATAAGGGATTAAAAATGATATATAAGTATAATTGTGTGAATCTACCTTAGCCTTACCTGAATTTGTTGTTTTTCTAAGATTTTTTTGCTCTTTGAATAAGATTTGATAGTCCTTAGATACTCTGCCTCTTGGCTTTGTAACCTAGCACTTAAAATCTTAGTTAGGTTGAATTTGATTGGTGAGAAGGTAAAGAGAATAGAGAATAGATTGATAGTAAAAATATTTGAAAAGAAATGAGAAATTTTAATGTTAAATTTACATTTTGAATTATTTTTTTTGTTTTCACCAAGACGACTTAATAGGACGGATTTTTGAATTTTAAGTCATGCTCGTTGAGATTTTTAGTGATAAATTCCTGGTGAATTAATATTGAACAGGGAACATAAAAATATAACTTCCACTAACAAATACTGAATATATGCTAAAGTGTTCTATATCTCTAAAATAAAATACTATATCCTAAATAAAATTACTAAAAATGAGATTAAAATAAAAAATCGTCTGTTGGTGAAAGTAATATAAATAGTTAGGGATGAAGCCTCCCACTGAAGAGTTGCAATAAAAACCATTGCAATTAAAAAAATTCATAGTTTTACAATCAGATAATTCTCGCGAAGGCATTCTTGACAAACTGACAGCCCCTGTCTAAGGATCTTTCTTGACTCGCATTGAGTGTGAGCACATTTTTTTGATTTCTGTTGAGAGTCCAAGTGAGGTGAATTTTTATACCTGAAGTTTGAATGTTGTCATCTACAATACCATATCCACTATTCTTTGAATAAATGACAATACTTTAAACCCGGATCGACTTGATCTGTAATTTCATTGTTTTGACCATCTGTAGTTGAAAAGTCAGTACTTATTTGAGCATCAGCTTCTCCACTGGAGACAGAGTGGGTATAGATACTACTCCATGGTCGAAGATCGACAAATAGAATCTCGTGACAGGTTTGTCCATCTCCTTTTTTTAATAACACACTCCTGATCTTAATCGTCACATCCAACAATGATTACGAGAATCTACCCAAAAGCTAGAAGGGTCTAGGTTTATTAGGTGTGTGTATCAGAAATATATCTCCAACCTTAATTCTGTTGGTCCACTCTGACTTGATCAGAGATTTCTACACTAGTCTCGCGCAAATTTAATAGGTAAGCTCCATGCCATAAAATTCCCCTGAAAGTTCTCCTATGAACCGTCTTTCCCCTTTGAGCAGTTTAAGAAATGTGTAGGCTAAGTCTTTGTTGTGAGGAAGGAAGTTTTTCCAATATTGTATTGAACAGCGGCTCTGGAATATGAGGTTTGAATTGCCATTAGGCTTCAAAAAGGAATTTGGAGCAATACTTTCCAAATCATTATCTGATGACCTGATAGGTGTAACAGGTCTTGATATTGATAAGCATGGGTGATATTTGAAATAACCTTTGTTTAGCGAGTTGAATAGTAGGTTAAGGTTGGCCTTTAACTATAGTTGTTTATAGAGACATTCCCGTTAACTGTTCGTATCATCTCTCCAAACTGAATCCTAGCCCAACCTGGAATAGACTGGAAATCTTGTAATGTTTGCATGTTATCGAACGCATATGTTTTCGGAGACATATTTGAAGAGCCAAAGATTCTGTAACAGTAAATATTTCCACCTTGTTTTGAAATTCCTGGCATTTACTGTACAAAGTTGGACCGGTAGTGCATTATATATTTGTGAACGTTGGATTGAATAGTAAAAGAGGATCAAGTGGACATATTGGAAGGACATCAACATGGAATAGCTCTTATAAAGTGCAGGTGTAAAATTATAGATACATTTTGTGAAATTCACTTTATCATTATTTCTTTACAACGGAATGCCCTGTAAAGTCGCACACTAGATCTCAAAAGGACGCACCAATTAATCTATGATGAGAAGATTAGTCATTTTTGGTATTTAGAAGGGTAATAGCTGTTTAAATTTTTGCATACTATAGCATGATCCGACAAAGACCATTCTTTACAGCCTGCCCTGGCCTCTGGTAATCCAGAGCCATGACTCTGATAAAATTGATAGTGGTTAAACACCCAATGTTGACATCTTGATGCAAATCTCTTATTGATTAATCGCTAGTAAGATGATGATCTTGCCAAGAAGAATTGGGATTTATCATATCATCATTATATAAAAGTGTCTTGGAAATATCTACCTTTGGATCGGATTTAGGCCTTGTTATCATGCTATCAAATAAGTTAGTTGGATTGACCAGCCGGTGGAATTTGTCAATCTTTTTAGGGATTTTGGAGAAATATATCCTGCCTGTAGAAAACAATGCATGCGTTGCATTACTCGTTTCAACCAGATATGTTTGGCTTTGCTGCATCACAATCTCATGCCACCCTTTAGCTTCTGCCTAATGAATTGAATCATTTGTTGAAGTTACTTTTATAAAGCTATGCCACAACTTGAGTAATTTTAAAACGTAACCCAAAGACAAGAACAACACCAGATCGTTAGCTATTTGTAAAGTCTTTTCTATCTGGCCTCAGCAATAATTTAAGTTTTACTAATTGGCCATTGGAATAATTCGATCTGTAAGCAGAGAATCCAAGAAGGCTCCTTTACGCCATAATCGGGAATTTTGAAAAGAAAAATTAGAGGTTGTAACACCCACCTGTCTGGGCTATTCAGATCGCTGGGCTTTTCAGAAGTATTGATGTAAGCATAAGAAATGGATTCTTTGTACTCTTGCTCAACTTGATTTTTTATTTTCGAATATACATTTTTTGAGCCTATTGTTAACAAAATTTATTTTTGGCCTTTCCAGATAGGAGCCATGAAAACTATTTGAGCATCTACAAAGACTTTATGTTTTGACTGTACCCAAAAAGTTTTAAAAAAAACGGGCAATTCTGATAATTTTGAATTTGGAAGTACACTTGAAAATAAGGAACACCAGATACAAACATCTAAAGAGGCAAGCCCTACGATTGAGAGGGGCCACCTTGCTTTGAGAATATTAATTAGAACCTTGACCTATGACTTAAACGGACAAACATAACTAAGATGAAGAAGCCATCAACAAAATACGAATAAAAGAGTTGAGGGAGAATGGTGACAAGCACACCTCGTTCAATTTCAATATTATGTAATATATTTAAATCTAACAAAGAGAAGACCAGTGAACTCTAAAAGCAAATCAGCAGGGACCCTTTTCATCCAATCGAGACTAATTGCCATAATTTTCCTAATTATAGCGACCTTTAAAGTTCGGGTAAATTAAGAGTATTAAAGATCAAAAACGTCGGACACACTAGCAGATTTATCAACAATCTTTTGGTATTTGAATCAGCATTTACTGAAAATTTTGCTAGTTTTAACTTATCTGTAAAGAGGATTAAAAAGATTCCAAGACCTTATCTCTGATTTCCTGAGTGTTGAACTATTCTACCTCTTCTTACATAAGTCAGTTCTTATATTGGGATCATTAATTAGTATCCCAACTTCTAAGATGGAAAACACCATCTTCCATTCTCTTTTGTTGCATTCATGATGAAGTTCTTTTAAATGTTGTGAGATCATTGCTACTAATAATTAAATTATCAACAAAAATTATTCAATAGAATCTGAGTACATGCATCATCCTAATAAGACTGAGCATGATGCTTAATGATATACTTGAGGATGAAAGGTGAGGATGTGAAACCAAAAACATGTTGATGAGTAACGATAAGCCTTTAATTGACCATTACTTTTCCAAAAAAAGCAAAAGCGATTGCGGTCTTCGATAGATTTTAAACTAATCTGAAGGAAGGCTTGTTTTAATATCCGCTACCACATGAATAACTGATTCTGATTCTGAACCGAATAAATGAACCCACAAGAGGAAGCATAAGATATCGGGTAGTATCGGCTGCTCATTTAGAGATGGTGAAGAATTAGTTTTAGAGACAGTTAAAACACAGGCGTGACTTCTGTTGATACTCTGTTTCATGCAGTTTGATAACCAGGTCTGTGAAGGAATCCCAATATTAACTTTTATACTCAGAGGGAGATAACACTGACTCTTCATAACATTCAGCTAATTGTGCTGAAAGACATCATCAATAGGCTTTACTAATCTTACTTTCCAATTTTAATAACCTATTAAGGCACTGCACCAGTAATGTATAGTTGATGGCACAAGGGAGTTTATCTTTCAATCCATGGAAGATTCTATTATGAATTTCCGTCTTTGAACTCTATACCACCTTTGAATTTTTTTTCAATCTGTTTCAATCATCTTCAGATTTATTATTATGCATACTTCTATACCTAAAGGACTCTATTTGACCAGTTTTCTAATCCTTGCTCTACCTCTGAATTGCTTAGGATATGGCTTAAAGGATTAAATATAGAATGAGGGTAAACTGCATTAACCCAAGTATGGTTAACCTGCAATTGAAATTTTGATTTAGATTTTGATTTTGAATATATTTATGATTTTGAACAATTGGATGAAGTTTTTAAGATATAAAATTTTGATTATTGTAATTAAAATATATCATTCCAAATGGAATAATAGAACATCTCTTAACTTAAAAGCAGAAAATCATTTTAAAATTTAATCAATTCTAGTTGAGGGAAAATACTCTATTAAATCAATGCAATTAAGGCATCCAAATCGAAAATGAGTTATTAGACTCTTTATAGGCAGAATCAGCTAATTTGAAAAAGATGATTTCTCAAATTAAATTAGAGCCTGATCTCACGAACTTAAATCTGTAACTTAATTTAAGAATCTCTCATCAACCAAAAGAGGAGGGGTGAAACAAGACTGGTCCATATATACATCAAGAACAGTCTCTTCCAAAGTGCGGGTGCTAACACTAAATAGGTTTTATATCGTATTGAGTGCTTTGATGATGTGCTCTACAATATATTGAGTTGTCGCGCACTTTTTAGAAAGGTAGACCTCTGTGAGCACAGTGACTAGGCAATCGAACTGAAGCCGAAACTTTACGGCCTACCATTCTTATAGTAATCTGATGGCAACAAAACTAAATGGTTGGTGCTTTGACTAAAAACAAGACATACATTGTGAGGTGTGGAACTTCTTCCTTTGGCTTACGAAAGATGCTGCTAATTATGATTTTGATTGGCATAAACCCTCGGCAACTGAAAGAAAGTTTGCTCCTCAGTCGCTAGGACACTGATCCTGCAGTATGTTTAGTACTGAACATTTGGGGCATAGATTTTATTTCATTACAACCTATTGATTCTTAAATCATAGGTTTGATTAACATTGCAATTGGTCATCACATGACCTTGGAATGAACAAATTAACATGATTCGAAAACCTTGATTTAGAGTGGAAGAATACAATACCACATGAGAAGCTTCATTTCAGTAAACTTCATGTAGTATGAGTTTGAAATTTTGCAAGAGCAGAATTGGAATCAGGCCTATTATTAGATTTTAAGGACTTCATAAAGAGACTGCCGATTTTCATTATTTGTTTAAATAAAATGTAATATGTTAAGTATTTACATTTTAATTTTGAATAAGTATTAATGGGGAAGGGACTTGATAGAAATTTTTGCCTTGTATATGAATTTGACGTTTTAACATATTTTGATAACTTTATTATAGCTATCAGAATATTTGATTGTAACTCAGCGGTTAATTGGTATTCAACTTGCGAGTAATTTCTTTGACTACCACATTAGGTGAATTTGATGAAACTATGTGGCTAAATACCACTAATACCATAGCCCTCAAATATTTGAGGTTTAAATCTCAAGTTCATATATTGATCTGTCCTGTATATTGTAAGTAGAACCTAGTCGCATTATATGTTGGGTCAAATACTGGGTTTAAAGATATGATTTTTTTTAATGATTCATCAATGATGAATTTTTCGTCTAAAAAACTCTTTGTCTAAAAGTTTCAAGAGCTTTATTAAATTCATTATCACTAATAGAAAGATTCTGAAATAGGGAGTACGCATATCCCTTTAATTTATGTTTTAAGCAATGAAGTTTAATGATTCACTAATTTTTTTGTAAATCTAAAGAGCTTATTTTGAAATCGAAGGTTTTACAAACTGACAGTTTCATTGCCTCAATAGAAACCACAATTAGTAGCCCGTAAGAAAGATTTCTCACTGAATATGATGCAAGTAATTTTTTTGGAGGGTTGAATTTTGATCCCCTTTAAATTTTTATTCCACTTATTTATTACTGGAGAGTGGTACTGAATCTGACTACCGACTCCTTATTATGAACTCAGATGAGGGTAGTACAAGCCTCATTACGATCATTATATATTTTTAATTAATTTTGTATCCTTTTGTTTAAATCTTTTAAACAAGGATTCTACTTCCTCTATGAGATCTTTTAACATAAACTGCATCTTTATTTATTATTATCTGTGGGCCTATTCTCTATCTGATTAAGATAAATGTCTACTGTGCTTGAGGCTGAAATGCTTGAACTATAGGCTTAAGATTTTGATTAACTTACTCATGAAGGGCTTGTTAATCTCTGGTCAGACATTTTCGCTGAAATTTGGCTAGAAAGACCCAAGGACAATAAAAATTACCAATGAAAGAAGAAATAATAAATGATCCTCACTCACCGAGGCAAATTATTTGATTGAATTTTGAAAGGGTCTATTAACAAAATTTAAAAACCAAATTTGAAGTTGAAAGTGTATCTGGCTTATATGCCTATACTTTGAATTGAATTTTTGAGGAAAAATGAGATTGGCCTACCACCAGTGTAATTATTTGAATTGTGACATTGTTGTTGTTGCTGCCTGTTAAGACACACAAAAAAACAACCAAATTTTGCAGATTGAAAATGACCTAGGCCAAGGCCTAAAGTTACAGAATGAATTTTAGGAAATCACAGTAATGTAAGGGTTAGGGAATGATGCATTGCTTACCTAATTATTTACCCAAATTTTGAAATAATTACACTAAGACTAATCTACTTGGACAAAAACGCCAAATTAGGCAGGCTAGTGCTCGAAGGGCCCTAGTGGCTCTACCGTCCTCTATTATTTTTCCTACGTTCTAAGAAACCTTAATTTAAAAAATGTATTTTCGTCCTAATATAGGCCTAACACAAAATATTGCGAAAACTGCTATAAGCTCGACAATTTTGATTTAATTTGCAATACGTGCTAGCACGAGTTATCAAGGAATTCAACAAATCCGTTCGTTAACACCAATATAGATTACACAATTGATTAAACTACAATTTGACGAAAATTTATCTAAGCAGATTAATTAATTTCAAACATGAATAAGTTGAAAGATATAAGGATTAAGAAAATGATATATAAGTACAATTGTGATCTACATTAGCCTTACCTGAATTTGTTAGTTTCAAAATTTTTTTTTGGTCTCCTTGAATAAGATTTTGATAGTCCTTAGATACTCTGCCTTTGGGCTTTTGTTAAACGCTAGCACTTAAAATCTTACGTTAGGGTAATTGATTGGTTGAGAAGGGAAAGTAGAATAGAGTAGGATTGATAGTAATAAATAGTTTGAGAAAGAAGATGAAAGAAATTATCCTCTATACCTTTTACATTTGATTAATTTTTTGTTTTCACAGCACGACTTAATAAGGACGGGATTTTTGAATTTGAAAGTCAGCTCGTTGAGATTTTTTTAGGTGAAATTCCTGGTGAAATTATCAAGAACAAAAAAAAAATTATAAATTTCACTAAACTAAAATTACTGGAATATAGCTAATGAGTTCTATATCCTAATAAAATTACTACTAAGTCCTAAAAAAAATACTAAAATGGACCAAATAGAATATATGATGTGAACAGTATATAATAGTTTTTTATAATAATATTTTTATATTTAGTTTAATTTATATTTTTGTCCCTTCAATATAATTGACCAAAAATTTCACACAACAATATGAACTGCGAAAATTCCTCAAGATCAGCACGGTCCAATTTGGAAGTATCAAAGAAAACAATTTTATAAAACTTTAAGTAGTAGGTTAATTGTAATTTTCCCCTTTCTTAACCTTTATCAACCTACCTTATAAAAAGGTTTTGATGCTACACAAATTTAAACCTTAATAAGTTAGTTAGTTTATAATTTAATAAAGCCAAAAAGCCGAGTTATCTCTTAAAAACTAATAGAGCTTTCTCAAGGACCAAAAAGTCTTTGAATAACTCCAACAAACCAAGGAAGGATTCATGTAGTTACACTAGCAATTGTTATTTATTAATTAATTTGTTTTTTAGTTCTTAAGTAGCATTTTTCAAAAGGTATGTCTTTTTTTTATATAAGGGAGTGAGTAATTGTACATAATTACCGAAAAGAACATATTCTACTTCAAGGAAGAAGTCTAACTAAAATCTAGAAAAGGAACAGACATATGCTAATAATATGCTTAAAATATAAAATGCACTATTAGATCTTTCTTCTAGGAAGAAATCTTAAAAATTTATATGGAAGGGAATATAGCTTATCTTGGCATTGATTGACACTGATAATATAAGGAAAACGAACATAGTCTTTCCTTCGAGGAGGTGGCTTTATTTATTTTATTTATTATTTTAAGTTTTACATCGGCACGACTTAAGAAAATGTTTGTAAAGAAAATCTTCGTATTAAAATGAATTAAAATTCTAATAATAGTAAGGGAACTGATGGAATAATGAATATACAGTATGAAAACTTGAAAAGTTTGAAATATCAATGAGTTCGCAATGATATATGGTAAAACGCAGTAATATGAGTTTATACATACTACATTGTACACATTTAAAATTTATTAATGAATAAATATTACTAGAAAATATAAAGAAAGAAAATAAATAAGAGCTTTGAATAAAAGAAATCAAATGGCTAAAAAAATAAAATATGAATAAGCCATTATAAAATAAACAATAACTACATATAAAAAAAAAATTAGAACAAAAAAAAAATAAAATAAATAAAATAAGATAACATGAAATTAAAGAAAGTTGAAGGATTAGAAATATAGATTTAAATAAAAATAAAATATGTAAAATACTAAAAAAATATTAAATAAAATTACCCAAATATAATAGATATAACATATATAGATAATAACATGTAATAAAAGGAACATAGTCTTTCCTTCGACGAGGGAGTCTAAAAATCTGGAGAAACAGAAACATAGTCTTTCATGCTAGAATAATTTTTAAATAGGACGACTCATAGCAAAAACCTCACTATTTCAAACGATCAAAGAAATGTCTCTTTTTTGATGACACTATATTGGTAATTTTAATTTTATGAAAAAAAACCTTCGTTTTTTGGGGGGGTGGAGAGATTTTTTTTTCATTTTGCTTTGGGTAATTTGGCAAAACTGCTATAAAATCTTATGTTCAAGATATTCAATTTTTCTGCACTTATAATATCTTCCAATTAGTTGGTAAATAAATTTTATTTAAACACCTATTTGAAAATTTAAAAAAGAAAAAAAAAAACACCTTACGTGTTCTAGGTACAAAACATTTAATATAAACTTCAGTTTGTTTACACGTTTATATGTGAGTTTGGTACCAATTTGGAGAAAATAAATCTGTTGTTTGTTTTTTAATAAATTTTTTTGATATCTCTCATGTAAGGAAAAATGAAATGTTAAGAAAACACAAATAAATCAAATTTGGAAATTTTCATTTTTTAGTTATGGGGAATAAAAACTTTTATTCTCATATATATCTATAGTATATACTACTATCTATTATAGTATATATAATAATATATAATATATATATATATATATATATATATAATATTAATATATATATATAGTATATATTATATTATTATATATTATATATATATATAATATCAGTATATGTATTATCTATATATACTATATATATATCATATTTTAAGTATATATATACCATATATGGTAATTACAAGCATCCTTCTATTGATTTAAATAGTACAGTTTCAAAGCAGTGATGTCGAAGTCAGGTGACTTGAAAAACTGTTCCGAGATGTCTTCTTTTGGAGAGGGCGGATCGGACTAGTAATAGAGCCCCCTCTGTACAATGTCTAAAGGCGACGCTGTTGTCAATGGTATCATGTCCTGGCGCGAGTGAATTTTTTTTTCGTCTTATTATTGAAAATTTCTTCGAAGAAGTTATGCGCAATGTCGCGTTCCTTACTTGCGTCGGTTGCTCTGGTAACAGAGCCCCGACAGAAGAATGTCGTGTAGCCTTAGCAGATTCCAACCACGCTTCTATGGATTTAAATAAGTATCCGAGTTCAAAGCAGTGATATCGAAGCAGAAACTTGAAAACTGTAAAGAGATACCTTATTTTTTTGTTGTGTCGGATCGGACTGAATGGTGGACACCTCTGATACATTGTCTAATCGTGAGGCTTGCTGTTTGAGGTTTCATAGTCAGTTGTTGTTCGAAGCAGGTGACGTCTGAAAAACTGTCCGAGAGTCTTCTTTTTTGAGAGGCGGATCGGACTAGTACTAATGCCTACCTGTATCATTGGTCAACGGCGCGCTGTTGTAATTGGTTCATGTCTGGCGCGAGTGAATTTTTTTCTTCGTCTTTAATTTCATTTATCGCATACAAGCTCTGTGCATGTCGCGTGCTTGACTCTTGGTGGTTGCTTCTGTAACCAGGAGTTACCCATCAAAATGCCGTGTAGCCACCAAGCAGAAGTTTGATCTATAAATTTAATTATACTCTTAACAGTCCGAGTCCCCTTAATAGCATCACACAGGTAATTAGCATAGCCTCATGTAACGATCTTAGCACACTCAAGACTTATTCCCTTTACATCACCAACGATACACCAGCCATCTTCCTGCATTCACAACTTCATACTACATTCTGCTCATCTGTTTCCTTTTCATCCAACAAATATTCAATATTTGAACTCAGACATTGTTCCACTGGCTCACCAATCTAACTAATTTTACACAGAGAATGTCCTCACTACAACCATAAACCTTACTCTTATTCTACGTTTACTTCAAACCCTCCTTTTACACCTCTCAAACTCTCTACTAATCCCTTCAAAGCTTTTTCAGATTCGCCACAACAAAACCAAATCATTCCGCATATAATAATGGTAAGCGAACTCCTGAAAACTCTCTCATTATCCATTATTATTAACGGAACTTCTTTCTTACACTATCTTCCACCTTGATTTCTTCATAACGCCAATCCATATATTTATATTATATATAATTATATATATATTATATATATATATTATATACAGTATATATATAATATCATATATTATATATATATTAATATATATATATATATTTAATATATAAAGTACATATATATATTACAGTGGCGCTCCCCATAGGCACTGCGGAACTGCAGCCCCCAAAAATTTCAGAACTAAGTCACAAATACTAGCACATTTGTTATTTCTGTAACTCTCTCTCTCTCTTCTCGTCTCTATATATATATTATGAATATATATATAATATTATATAGTTATAATATATAATATATAGTACATAATAATAGTTACTATAATAAACTATAGACTATATATATATTATATATATTATATATATAATAGGTATCCATATATATTATATAATAAATATATATATATTATATATATATATATATAGTATATATTATATATATATATATATATATTACTAATATATATATTATATATATATAATATATATATTATTATATAATAATTTTAAAATATTAATATTAATATACAATAAAAATTATATAAATATATATAATGATAATATTATATTATATTATATATATATATATATATATATAGAATAGTATATATATATATTATAATATATTATATATAATATATATAATAATATATAATATAATATATATATATATACATTTCTGTCCCTGTATTCCATAGAAAATAATGGAAACTTCAAAATTTGTCCGAAAATAGTTTATACCGTAGATGATTACTTATGTAATCCGAGCGGATTGTCACGAGATCGTAGCTTAATAAACTAGAGTTGGAACCAAAGTGAATTTTGTTCCTGTCTGATTTTTTTCCTTTTTGAACTTCAACTTTATTCTCTTTAAAGGTTTCGATCATTTGTTGCAATTTAACTGATCGTTTTTCAAAAAATTTCCAATTCCATAATGTAAATTATATATATATTATATATGTATTATATATATATATATATATGTATAAATAATATTTATACAATATATATTATATATTTATATATATATATATATTATATATATAATATAAATATATTATATACTTTATATAAT
This sequence comes from Trachelipus rathkii, assembly GCA_015478945.1. Lineage (NCBI taxonomy): Eukaryota > Metazoa > Arthropoda > Malacostraca > Isopoda > Trachelipodidae > Trachelipus > Trachelipus rathkii. Next base: position 63,518 of record JABUQX010075467.1, read on the forward strand.
ATTATAATATATATATATAATAGGCCAGCCTGCCGAAAGCATCCTGCATGTAACTAAAAAATTATAAAGCTACAGGAAAAAAAATAACAATTTTCCGATTTTAGCGAAGCAATTTCATCGAGAAACTTAAAAAAAATATGTTTAGTTCTAATATTTTATTAATAACACCTTAAAGATACTATATTCTTCCTCTCTCACTCCTTAAATATTAGTACAATCTTAGATCTGGCAAGCGTACGTGTGATTGACCTTGAATCCTCCATTAGTTCACGAGAGCAAAAGTGCAAATAGTATTTAACTTTTACGCTTTGAGGAAAATGTTTATTTTTATTTTTATAGCTTTTTAGGGGGGGGTTCGAGCTGACGGAGGGACAGAGGGGGGACGAAGTCCCCCGTCGTCCCCGGTAGGCCGAAACCCCGAATCTGTCCATCGTTCTTGTTTACCCGTGGATATTCAATATTAAAAAAGAAAATTTTCAACATTTGGGCACCCTTTGCGTGCTTCACCGGTGTACTCGAGATTCTTGTACTCTCAGAAAAACGGTAATTCATCAAGTTTTTCAACAATTTTGTAGACTATTTTTAATTTTCAAAAGCGTTATTTTTTTTTAAATTTTTAAAATGTCTCCTGATTTACTAAAATGTTATTTATTTCCTGTAGCTGTTATAGTTTTTTAGTTACATGCATGATGCTTTCGGGAGGCTGACATACTATATATATATATATATATATTATATATATATATATATAGTAATATTATATATTATATATATATAATATATATACATATAATATATATATATAATATATCTAATATATATATATATCATATAATACTATATATAATATATATATATATATATATATATATATATTATATAATATACTAATAAAGCAGCACACCTCTTGCACAAGAACCATGAGCGCCACTTAATTATATATATATTATATAATATATATATATAATATAATATAGTATATTCATATATAGATATATATATTATATATATATATTATATATATTAATAATATATATATATATAAATTATATTATAATATATATATATATAATATATATATATATATACTTCTTTTCCAAGTGAATTCAATCAAAGCCTTTGAATATATTTCTTTTACAACCAAAATAAAAATAACTAATTATTTTCTCCGGCTCCGGCTCCAAACCCGACTATAGTTCTGCACTGTTTGAGAACTGTTCAGTACTTTTCTGGCAATAAATTTTTCACGTAACAAAAATATTTTTTGAAAAAATTATGTCTAGATCCGGTTACCGTTTCATACGTCCGGCTGCGGCTCAAGATCTGCGCTGGATCGACTAAGGTTCTGCACTAATTTGAATATTTGTTTCAGCACGTCTTAGGCAATAAATTTTTCAGAAAAAAAATATTATAGGACAAAAATTTATACCCGGATCTGGCCCGTTTCCGACCTCCGGATCCGATCCCAACTCAGGCTTTCTGCACTATTTGAACATTGTTCAGCATGTCTTCCCTCAATAAATTTTTCTCTAAAAAAATAATTTTCTTGAAAAATTATCTTTGAAGTATTGTGTAATAACATTTCCGATTCCGATCGGGATCCGGATCCGAACTAAGATTTTGACTATTTGAAAATAGTATTCACAAGTCTTCTGGCAATACATTTTTTTTCCAACCTAAAAAATAATTTCTTGAAAATATTTAAATAAACAGGATCGGCTCAGTCTCGACTCTGTCCGATATCCGGATCCATCAAGGTTCCCTGCACTATTTGAAATGTTCAGACATCTTCTTTCAATAAAATTTTGACCTCAAAAATATTTCTTAAAAAAATTCATCCCCAGGACCCGGCTCCGGGACTTCAGCTTCGGTTCGGGATCCGACTAAGGTTTTTCTGTACTATTATTGAAAATTGTTGCAGCACATGTTCTGGCATAACATTTCGCCTAAAAATAATTTTTTTGAAGAAAAAAAAATCATACTGCAGGATCGCGGCTCCAGCTGCCGCTGTCGCGCTTTCGGATCTGGACTAAAAGGTTTGTTTCTGCACATATTTGAATTGTTCAGCACGTCTCTATCAATAAATTTTTCACAAAAAAAAAAATATTTTTTCGAAAAAAAATCTAATCCCGTAGGGATTCCATTTCGGCTAAGGTTATTGCACTATTTGAAAATTGTTCTAGCAAGTCTTCTGGATAAAATTCTTTTTCATCTAGAAAGATTTTCTTGAAAAAATTTATACCCAGGATGCCGGCTCCGAATTGGATACCGGTCCGACCTAAGGTTCGCCAACTATTTGAACTTTGTTCAGTAAGTTTTCTGGCAATAAATTTTTCACTCTTAAATAATATTTTTGAAAAAAATTCATACGCAGGCTCCGGCTCCGGCTCCACTCCGCTCTGGCTCCTGCTAAGACACCGCTCCGGTTCACTTTTCGGCCTCGGATCTGAACAAAGGTTTCTGATATTAATTGTGATAATTCTGGCAATAATTTTTCACCTAAAAATATATTTTTTAAAAAAATTCATACCCCAGGTAATCGGACCGCTTCGGCTCCGCCTTCCGATCCAACTAAGGGTTTCTGGAACTTTTAAAAATTGTTCATACGTCTTCCATCAATAAATTTCAGAAAAAAAAATATTTTTTTGAAAAAATCATACGCTGGCTCCGACTCCATTCAGACTTTGATCCGGCTCCGGCTCGACTAGGACCCGATCGACTAGGGATTCTGCACCTTTGAAATTGTTCAGGAAGTTTCCTCTCCAATAAATTTTCATCTAGGAAAATATTTCTTGAAAAAATTTATACAGCAGGATGCCGTCTCCCGAATCCGGAATCCGGACCCCGACTAAGTTTCTGCAACCTATTGAAATTGTTCTGCTCTTCTGGCTTAAATTTTCTCACTAAAAAAAAATATTTTGAAAAAAATTCATACCAGGCTCCGGCTTCCGGCTCTGCTCCGGCTCCGACTTCACCTTGCGCCTGCGGAATCTGAGCTAAGGTTTCATGCACTATTTGAACTTGTTTAAGGTCACGACTTCTGGCAATAGAATTTTTCATCTAAAAAAAATATTCTTCGGAAAAAATTTATACTATTCCGGATCCGGATCCTGATCTGGCTCCGACTTCGACTCCGATCTTACTCAAGGATTTTGCACTATTTGAAACCTGTTCAGTACGTCTTCTGCAACTAAATTTTTTTCATCTAAAAAAATTTTCTTGAAAAAATTATACCTAGAATCCGGCTTCCCGCCTCCGGATCCGATCCATACCTACGTCCTGTTTCTGCACGCTATTGAAAGTTGTTCAACACTTTTCTCTGGTAAAAATTTTTTCACCTAAAAATATTTTTCCGAAAAAAATCAACTACGGCACTGGCTTGATCGGCTCCGATTCGTACTCCGGTTTGGATCCGACTAAGGATTCTCACTATTTGAAACCTTGTTCAGTCCGTCTTCTGGCATTAAATTTTTCACCTAAAAAATATTTTTTGAAAAAAAATTATACCCAGCCTCCTGCTCCCGGCTCCGAATTGGACTCGCTCCGAGCTAAGGTTCTGCGCGCTATTTGAGATTGTCAGTAGTCTTCGTGACATTAAATTTTTCACCTAAAAATATATTTTTTGAAAATACACAACTCACAGGATTCGGCTTCGGATCTGACTAGGTTTCTGCACTATTTGAAATTGTTCAGCAGATCCTTTTAAAAAATGATTCTTAAAAAAAAAATCATTCCTCCGGCCCGACTTCGACTCGGCTCCGGATTAAGGATTATCTGTAATATTGAAAATTGTTCAGATCACTCTTCTGCAATAAATTTTCATCAAAAATAAAATTATTTCATGAAAAAAATTTTATACCCAGAAATCCAGCTCCGGCTTCATTTATTGACTGAGTAAAATCCGAAGAATATTTTACATTTAAGAATAGTAAAAAAAAAAATAGATTTCCTATATTTATAAGTTAAACATTTTTGCTTAAAATGAATAAAATTTTTGAAAAATTTTTGAATTTTGCTTTCAAAAGTAGGGGTCCCTAGTTATGAAGTCCTCTAGAAAGAAAAAACTTTTCTGCGAATGAAATATGCATTTTATCTATTTATTCAAAGGCTTGTTTTCTTTTTAATTATACAAAGCGTGTAAGCTTTTGAATAGTGTAAGAAAGAACATGGTCTTTTCTCAAAGAAGAAGTCTAATTTATTTATTTATGTTATTTATACAAGAGTGTATAGCTTTAACATCGGCACAACTTAACAAATATTTTTTGAGTAAAAAAAATTTTTGTATTTAAAATCATGAAAATTAGATATAATTAGATTAAAAGTATAAGTAAATTAATTTACAGTAATGAAAATAATATAATAGTGAAAAAATAAGTCAATAACAAATAAAGTAAAATAAATATATACATCCATGTAATAAAGTTCATCAATAAGTATTAATACATAATGAAATATATATAAAACAAGAAAAATAGATAAATGAATAATAAAAAATGAAATAAGCTGCAATACAATTAGGATAAAATATTGGAATAATCATATAAAATAAAACCAATAATTTACATAAAAAAACACAATAAAAACAAAAAAATAAAGTAAAACAGATAAAAAAAAGAATGAATTTAGAAAAAAATAAAATAAATGATTTAAATATATTAAAAATACAGGAAAAATCTCAAAAATACTAAATACAGCTATACACAATTATAATAGATATAAACAATTGGTGAAAACTTAGTAAATATATATATAGCTATATATTTATAAATACTATTATATATATATATTATATTATATTTATTATATATATAAAATATATATAATATATAATATATATATATAATCTATATATATCTATAATATATATATATATATATCTATATATATATATATCATCATCAGTATATCGTATATATATAAATTTTCTGAAAATAAAAGTAATGATTGAATTTACTGAGATAAGAAAGATAACGAAAACATAATTAGCCTACATAGAAAACTATATAAATAAACATTTATATCTGGCCCTATGTGACTAGGAGGTTCATTTAATTATATTTATTTAACTGTCTGATATACTTCTTGAAAATTCTATTAAATAATAAAGGATAAAAAAATAAAAAAAAGTTATACAAACTTACAACTAAATGAGATAACACGGAGAACATATCATTTCTAAGTAATAAATGGTTATTGCTAATTCACAGACATATTTATTTGAGTGTAGTAGGACATTTAAATTGAAAGACAATAATATAAAAAAATTATTTATTTTTAGTAATACTATAATACACCTTTCTCTACTTACTCTATAAGCCTATCACTACCAACCAATTAAATCTAATTACAATGTTTTCCATTTATTTGAATTTTAGTATTACTATTATTAGCTAATTTCCCGGTGTAGTTTTCTATGTCTTTAATTTCAGTTTTATACTGAACTAGGGTTGATCGATTCACGCCGATGCAGTTTTCTGCGTATTCAATATTATTATTAGTATTATCTAGATTTTATTATTTATTATTATATTATTATTATTAATTATTATTATTATTGATTATTATATTATTATTATTATTATGATTATTATTATTATTATTATTACTATTATTGATTATTAATATTATTATATCATTATTTTCAAACTTCCACCACTACTGTACAGATTATCCGTTTTCATAAATATTATTGTCATACATATGAATTTTTGGTATTATTTTCAATTTTTATTGCATTTCAATATTGCTATCTCCTATTTGGTCATTGTTGTAGACATCCTCGTTCTTCTTCTCCCACATCTCTAAGATGTATTTCACTTACTTCTTGTTGGTGAGGTTAAATAGCAATTCCACAACCTCGTTTCGGTCTTCTCGCATGTAGTCTTTTTGAGTTCAATGGGAGTTATTTCTGAGATCTTTCATATTCTGGCAGATCACAAATGAAGTCTGTATCAGGTCTTCTTAACTCAACTAATGGTCCAGGTTTATTTCGCCATTTGAGAACCTGTTCCTCCATTTAGGTCAAAGTATTGGATCTGGCCCTGAAAAGTATCACCGAGTAGAAGGAGTTGTCGTAATCTGAACTTTCTCTTCAATTCCTATTTTCCATCTTCTGTACATTTGTAGACTATCTTTGCCGTTCTATCTCTTCTTTCCATTGACGTAGGTCCCAAGCTTTACTTTTTCAGAGATCTCCTTCTTGTCTAGCCTTTCTAGTGCTCTATGTCCATCATAACTTTGTCCATGTAGCCAAGTGCAGTTTCAACCATTTTTTCCCTCCTGCTTTCATTTTTAAAGAATGCTTTAAGACCTCTTTCTTTCCTTCTGATATTGATTCATAAATTTTAACTTGTTAGTTATTATTCTCTTGCATGATGCGCTCCAATCTTCTCTATCGAGTTGCAGTTTTGGGGGTGTATCTAGTTCCTCTAGTACTTCCCGGTACCATGTGGTTTCATTGTTTGTAACTTGTCTATTTCTTGTTTTGTGAAGCACATTACATTGGATCCATATTCATTCCAAATTCAATTTTTTTCCAGTATGTTTCCCTATAATTTAGCTTTGTTGCGCAGCTCTTCTCATGGACTTGAACCTGTTTGGTGGCAAGGTGTGGGCCCTTATTATGAGAAATGCATCTTCTGAGGCTTAAACAATTTTTTTTCATTGTTATATATTACTCAGCCTTAGTATCTTTATTTTGTCCACCTCACCACTTTAAAATTCTTATTTTATTGCGAAAATTGGTCATAATTTTGCATTTTCTTATTGCTCTTCTCTTTGTTTTTTCTAGACCACATTCTCCCATCTTAGTCTGTAGTAATGTTCTAATGTTTGCAGCTGCGTCGTTTACTGATTCTGCTAAGATCAGGTCATCATCAGCAAAGAATAGACTGTTAATTTTATGAGGAACATTGTGAAAGCTCCTTTTCTTTCTCCAGTTCCTTAATTATTTTGTAAGTAACAATTTTGAATAATGTAGTAGACCCTGTACATCCTTGTTTTATTCCGCAGTAACTTCTATCTCAACATTTTCTATTTCACTTCCCTAACTTATGTAGGTTTTTGTCACTGTAATATATTTGTTGCAATGGCGCTTTACTATTTTCTGGTGGACCTGTATTCTTAGAATTTTATCAGTGTTCTGCTCTGAGTCAAAAAGCCTTTTTGAAGTAAAATAGAAACTACAATAATTGTAGGTGCTATTCTCGTTATGATTTCTTCCACGCATATTGGAAAATAAAAAGATTATCCTCCATTCTTGCACCTTCTGTGAACCCGGATTGATTTTAAATTATTTTCATCACATATTTTTTAAATACATTCTTCAATTCATTTAAATTAAGGTCATGAATTGTTTGTAAGATGTATCAGTTAGTGCAATAGGCCTTAAATTTTTACAGTTGGGTTCCTCTTCTTTTCTATCATACTTGTTATAGATTTTTTCCCATGATGCTGGTTTATGTTCCTTTGTTAGTTCTTTATGAAACAATTTGTGACCTGTTATCATTTGTCACTTACCTGTCATTAATACCTTATAGTAGTTATGGCTTCAGACCATCTGGACTGGTGCCCTTCTCCTTTGAGCTTTTTGTAAGCAACTTCTACTTCGCTGTGGTTATACTGGTTTTACTTCATGGGTGTTTACAAATTTTTACTTTATTGCCATGTCCATATGTTTCCTCAGTTGTCTTGGAAATTGATGTGCCCACTTTTGTTTCTTTGGTATCTTTTGCTCGTTAAAGTCTTTGTATTCTTCTTTTGAGTTCATTGTCCATTCTTATGCATTCGTTTTTTCGTTTACAGTAACTGTTTTTTCCCCATATCGGTTAATTCTCTTTTCATTTCATCTTTTTGTATAATTCACCATCTTTCATAATGAATTTTGCTCTCTTTATGTTCTATCTATCTGCTTTTAAGCTTTTAAGTTCTCCATAATTTGTTTATATTTATTAAGTTTTATTTCATCTGTAAGTTTTTTCTCATATTTGTTATTTCTTTTGTTAATAAGTTTCGCCTTTGCTTTCTGTTTTATACTGCTCCAAAGCATTTCCGCATGGTCTTCCCGCGCCTCATTTCGTCTTTTCCTATTCATTTCTCTTCTTTTTTTTTTTTTTTATTTCCTTTCTTATTTCTTCTGTCATCCATGGTCTTTCTATCTTTTCCAGTTTTTATTCTTTCTTTTTCTGCTATGTTTTGTAGTAGGGTATCTTCTGCCTGTTTCAATGATTTTGTTCATCTCTTCCAACGTATCTATTCTTTTGTTATGCATTTTATTTCAAGGTTCTTGTAGATACTTGTCATGCAAACTGGTTTCTTGTCTTAAATCTAATATTGCACATCCTCCCATTTTTGTAATTGGTCTTTTTCACGTTACTTTTAGATATTCTTGGATTATTATGATACTGATAAATCGATACATCTCGATCCTCATGCTATTTTCATCAGGTGGATGTGCTCTACTCATAGGCATTGTTTGTCAGGAGCAAACTCTATGGACCTACTCATGTCGTTCCTCTGGGCACATGAAAAGGGCCATCACATTCTTCAATGTGTTTTAGTGTTTTCAGTCATACTCATGCTATCCACTCAAAATCATTTCTTTCCTGTTTAATCAAGTGTTGATTCCCTATGCCAGGTATTGTCCATTAAAGTCCTCCTAAGATATAAGATTGTTTTTTAAACTTTTCTGCGTTTATTGTTTCACATTCTTTCTGCTTAATTTGGTATTCTCTTCTTTTTATCTCTGGTCTGTTTCTGTTGCAAAATATTACTAAAACTAATTTACATTCTACTCATAAAATTTTACTCCTAAAATATAATAAGATCAAATATGTTTTGGGGGTTTACCCTAGTTTCAACCTCTATCTGTATTTTCTTATATATCTCATTAATCCTCCTCCCTTTTTTGTCCCCTTCATTTCTATTGCTTGTTATATTGCATAAATCATCTCGAAGTGAGAACTTATCCATAGTTAACTGTGTTTATATATTAAAAATACTACTCGTTTTCCTACATCATATGCATAAAGTAAAGTAAATACAGGTAACACCTTACCTGGAAAATCCTTGATTAATGAGTATGATATGTAGACACAATGATTACAGTTTTTAGTGTGCATTAATAGTAACTGCTTATTTTACCTTGTTTTATATAAAGTCCGGTTTCACCATTTTGTTTTCTTTCTTGTAGCTCTTTTCTAAGCAAATTCCCCGCTTCCCTTTCTCTTTTTGTCTGGTCTGGATTTATGTATATTCTCTGGTAGTGTTGATTATTTCTTAATGCTTTCGCTTTTGTAAGATATTCCTTTTCATCCCTGTTTCATCTCGACTAAAAGTGGTCTTGGTTTCATTGGAGAGGGTTGTTCCGTCTAGCTTACTGATCCTTTAACAATTTAACCTTCTGCAATCCTATCTTCCTATAAAATATTTCAGAGCTAAATGTCTCTGTCATTTGCTTCTTTTGTCCCTGGTTTATGTCTTTCCCTTTAAATTGTTATATAGTAGTTGTTTTTTTTCTTTCTTTGTCTACTCATTTCAAACGTTCTTCCTCTTTTGCATTTAGAGTTGCTGCTGAGAGTATTGACAGGTCATTTTCATTTTCTCTTAATTTTCTTCTATTTGGCTTGTTTGTAGCTGAAGTGGGTTCTGGACCTGTGCCTTTCTTCCTTTGAGCTTTTGGTAAGCACCTTCTGACTTTATCGGTGGTTATGACTGGTTTATTCATGGGTGTTTTCGGAATTTTTTACTCTTATTGCCATGTACATATGTTCTCTTAGTTGGACTGGAAATTGGTGTACCCCACTTTGTATCTGTTGGTATCTTTGTTCGTTAAGTCTTTTATATTCTGCTTTTGCCGTCAAATCGTCATTTCTTCCTACCATTTCGGTTTTTCATATGTTAACATATGGTTTTTCCAATATGCAGTTTAATTCTTTTTCTATTCAGTCCATTTGGTATTAAAGTTTCGCCATTTTCATACATAAAAGTTTATGTCCTCTTTTCTGGTTCTCTCTGCTCCTTTAAGCTTCTTTATGCTCTCCATAATTTGTTGTTTTTATTAGATTTTATTCATCTGTTAAGTTTTCTCATATGCTTCAGCTCTGGATCCGAATAAGTTTCTGCACTATTTGCTTTTCTGTTGTTTATTCTACTCCCAGACGCATATTTCTGGCAATGGTCCCTGTCCCATATAGCATTATAGATAAGAATAATAATTCCGAATGCCTCATGTCCATCTAAAACTGTCCTAGGTAACCATAATAATTAATTTTAAGAATAAAATAAAACTGCATTAACCCTCTAGAAAAGTCCCAGTAATATCCATATATATCGAAGAGTATAACTGTAAGAAAGCCGCTGGTTCTATTTCCTAGCCTGTCCATCAACCAAATAAAATTAATAATTTAAGGAAGCGCATTGGCCCTTTAGAATTGTCCCTAGTCAACCCCATAATAATAATATAATAAGAATAATACTGTAGAGAAGCCCTTATAGGCTATCTAGACGCTGTCCCCAGTAAACCAATAATAATAATATAAAAATATTAATTAAAACCTGCATTGACCCCTCTAGAAAGTCCCAGTCAATAAATATTACATAAGAATAATACTTAAGAAAGCCGCATGGTCCTATTATATAAACAAACCAATAAAAATAATAATTAAGAAACGGCATTGACGCCTCTAGAATGTAAAAGAAAAGATGTTAATAATAAATAAAGCTAATAAGTTACTTAAGAAGCAGCATGGGCCTCTCTAGACTGTCAAATTAAAGAAAAATATGATAATTAATAATTTAAAAATAATATCTAGAAACGAATCTGATTTCCTCTAGAATTCCAGTCAACTCATAAAAAATAGAATAATATTAAGATAGTATTTTAGTATTTTAGACTGTCCGTCACCAATAAAAATTAATATTTGGAGAAGCCTGCATTAGCTCTAGAATGTCCTAGCCACACCATAAAAATTAAGAATTAAGAATATTTTCAATAATTTAATGTGTGTAAGTGAAATAGTATTTATTATATAAGGAAGCCAAAATGGCCGTCAACCCATAAAATTAATAATTGATAAATTATTTTTAATTATTCTAGGTTAACTTAGAAATCTAGATAGGCCCATGCGGTTTTTTGATTATTATGGATTGACTGGGCAATTCTAGAGGGGCAATGCGGCTCTTTTAATTATTATTGCTCATTAGTTGTCGGTTGAATGGAAGGTCTGGTATCTCCCATGTAGCGTTCTTATTATAAATATATTCATTAATTACATTAATTTATTATTGCTAATTATTCTTTAATTTCTTAATTTTAAATTTTTTTGACTGGGACATTCTACTGGTGTCAATGCGGCTTTTTCAATTTTTGAGCTTACTTCTTGTTTTGCACTGGACAGT
>JABUQX010075468.1:0-5000 GCA_015478945.1 Trachelipus rathkii
AATAAATAATAATAAATAATAATAATAATAATAATAATTAATAATAATAATAATAATAATAATAATAATAATAATAATAATAATAATAATAATAATAATAATAATAATAATAATAATAATAATAATAATAATAATAATAATAATAATAATATAATAATAATAATAATAATATAGACATTTTATATCAGCTTCTAATTTTATATGAGCTTTGCACGCCATTTTCAATTTTATAAAGGTATCAATCGCTTCATGATTGATTTTCGTAGGGATTATTCTGAAATATGATAAGTACAACTGATTTTTGAACTTTTAGTCTAATATTTCGCATGCCCACTTCAGGCATCATCAGAGACGAGTTCTAGACTAAATTAACAATTGATGAAACAAAATAAATGATATTTAAATTTTAATATGTGAAGGAACAAATTTAAAACATTAATAACTATAGTTAAAAATAAAATCCAAAAATAATATTTATATCAATAGAAAGATTCTACCCAATCAAACTTAAAAATTGTTCAAAAAAATTTCCAATTTCATTGTACTTGAAATTGATAATTGGTTTGTGCTTTTTAATTAACTTAAGCGACTCAGCCAGCCTCAGTTCAAATAAATTTCCTACTCTGTATAATATATTAAAATGGAAAATGTCGATGTTCTTTTCTGAGGTTTTCGTGTTAGCTTTCTTAAATATTTACAGATCTTGCTAGGCTTGCATTATGCTGTAAGACACGAAGCTTAAGAGAATTGGTAGCATACCTGATGTAAGAGGCATTACAGACATCTATATTACAGTAAAATTGGTTTACTATATGACTCACATTCTCCTTAGTCTCATTAGTTCTATCGGGAAACTTAGAAGAAAGTTTGAATGGCTTATAGTAAGATCTAAAGTTTATTCTTTTTGAGTTAGATTTGGAATTGTAATAGATATTGTAATTATAATAATAATAATAATAAATATCATTAACATTAATAATAATAATAATAATAATAATAATAAATAATAATAATAATAATAATAATAATAATAATAATAATAATAATAATAATAATAATAATAATAATAATAATAATAATAATAATAATAATAATAATAATAAATAATAATAATAATAATAATAATAATAATAATTTAAATATATAATTAATAATAATATAATACATAATAATAATAATAATAATAATAATAATTACTATATAATATGATATAATAATGATAATTAATAATAAATAATAATACATAATAATAATAATAATATAATAATAATAATAATAGATAATAATAATAATAATAATAAATAATAATAATAATCCGAATAATAATAATAATATTTTAAATTGTTCAGACCGTGGTTCCCCAATTCATTTTTTTAGTGGACCGGCACCCCAAAGGGAATTAAAATTTTAATATGCACCCCTACCTGTCCCACAATATACACAATAATATTATATATATATAATTTATATATATATTATATATATAATATACATATAGTATATATTCTATATATATATAATATATACGTATATATAATATATATATATATATATATATATATTATATAACTATATTATACTAGACAGTAATACTATAATATATATATATATACAATTAAACCCCTAGTTTATTATTGATGAAATAATAAATTACATTAATTTAATACATTTTTATTTAAAATTATAAAATTATAACTATATATTCTCATTTGAATTCTCCTATCCTTTCGTGAGTATCCCTCCACCTCTTTCAGGTGTTTCCAAGAGAGAATGTGATTGTTTCAGGCTGTGGATATTGTTAACTTTGTAGCGGTTGGTTTTGATATTCAGCATTGCCATGTCGTTCTAAGTTTAACTTTAAAATTTTGGGTCACTGCATGAAGACGTGTGACACATTCTTTACGAACTTTCGTTGAATTGTTAAAGTCTACTCGTTTTCCCCTATGAATATTGTTGTCGTTACCTGAATTTCACTGGATGGCGTAGATTGCTGCATTGTTATTATTGTTGATTTTGGGTTTTAATAGTTTATTAAGAGTATTGTATTTTGTCATTACGTTTAGGTTTTGTGTTTTGTAATTTATATCTGTATTGATTGTTATGTGTATTTATGCTTTATTAAAGTATCGTAAGTTTGTGTTTGTATATTCCTTATTTGTAGGAATTTTTTTTTTCGCTTGTTATTTAGCCTGGTTAATGATATTTTTTGGGTATTTTAATTTGATGAACGTATTTTTATGTTTTTTAATTTCTGTTTCAAACTGTTTGTTCACATTGCCTAGTCCCATACTAGTGCTAAAATTAACTATGACACCCTTTTTAATATGTATTTTTATGCGTAGAATACCAGTGTACGTATTTAGGATTACACTGGCCAACAAAGATTTTGCGGTAAAACATTTGAAGGTCATTCTATAAGTAACTTGTTGCCCTGATTCCGAATATGACCTCCGTTTTCCTATATTGGCTCTAGTTTTTGCCATACAGGGTGGTCACAAAAATATCATTTAATAACAACAAGGTTTGATGTTAAGGTTAGTAACGTAATTCACAATAAAAAATACACAAAAGATATATATCAAATTGTTATGAGTAAAGTAAATAAAATGCTAATAGATCAAAACATTCAATTCAGTACAATGAAATCACAATTAATGCATTACAAATCGCTGTCTATTATGATTGTCTTCCTGTGTGCAGAATGTGGACAAATCACCAGCAAGATACTTGGTGCGGGTGGTGGGGCTTTTTGGTTGTGTGGTGTGTTAGTGGTTTCGTTTTTGTTTTGTTGTGTGGTTGGGGTTGTTTGTGTTTGGATGGTATATTGCGTTCCTATACGATATGTTGTAGGTGTCTGCCATCATGTGTGTATCCCATCTTTCTTGGTATCCGTTTCTTCCATCACCTTGATATCTTGATGGAACCTCTTCCCTTGTTCCTCATAATAACATCCTAGATTATCCGGAAACCGATCTAAGTGACTATGTAGAAAGTGAACTTTTATGCTCATATTAGCATTCAAATTTTTGAAGTCTGAAAGCATTTTCTGTACGAGTTCTCTACATAGTTGGCAGATTTATGGTTGCCCAAAAAAAGTTCTGAACAACCAAGACAAAAACTTTTCCAGGCAGATGCTTCAATATCAGTCATGGAATTTATGAATTGTCATCCTTGATGATTTTTGCCGAATTTGAGGGCCGCTAAAGATTCCAGCTTTGAGTTTCTCCATACTCAACCCTGGAAAAAAATCTGCAAATATATATTTTGAAAAACATTCACCATCTTTGTCTAGGGCCTAACAAATTGCTTCAAAATCAGTCCTAGTTTGATGTGGAGTGGTGGTGAAAATAATTTTTCCCCTGTCCACCAAGTGGTTCGTTAATGATATTGATGCACCTACAGTACAGTCATTTTTCCCTAGCAGGCCATGCAACTTTTTCCCAGTGGTCTTCTTTAACCCTACTATCCCACAAGCATATGAAACAAGGGTACTTAGTATAACCGCTTTGCTGCCCAAGTAGATGTTGACATCTTCAAATCAACGCATATAGACCACTGCTTAGTATATCCGCTTTAAGCATCTGCAAGATCATTCTTAATATTTTCATATTCCTCTTTCAGTTTGTTGAGTGACCCTATTGGAATCGATGCATAGACTAGTTGCAATTGTTCATAAAACACACTTCAAGGCTTCTCGTTGAACTATCCATAAACAATCGCCAATTTCCTGGTCGGTATTTAGGTAACCCTATTTGGAGTAGGAGTCCAGGGATGTTCCTAAAGTATACTAGGTCTTCTTCTCAATGAATTGGAAGAAGTACTACCTTCTCTTTGTCCGAAAAAAGGTTAGAGATTTTACATTCGGCCTTGAGACAGTTCTTTTCACTTAGTCTAGATGCTAAAAGCTCAGAATCTTGCTTGGAGAGATTTAACTCTCGTACTATATCATTGATGTCTTCCTGGGAGAACTGTTTGCTGTGTAGAAGTACTTTCTTCATATTCACTACCACTATCTGCACGTGTGCACACCAAATCTTGGATATCTTTTTTCAATCATCAGCAATGCTAGGTCTGGGAGTGTAGGGAACACGGGATGGGAACATCGTCGGAGTGTGGTACAGGTCGCCGCTGATTCCAAATCGGGATACTCAAATTTACGTTTCTTGTAACGATTGATCCCTTTCACATTAACCACACAAAAATAACAGTCACATGTGGTGATTTCTTTGGCTCCGCCATAACCATAGGCACCCAATTTTAAACCTTTCTTCGTTCGTCCATTTTTCACTGACGTAGATTTCGACACACGTTTACAGACACATATGGGGAGCCCAAGACTTATCTTGTCTCAGAGTTTCATTCCAAAGTATGCGCCAGATATGCTTGCTTCACAAGTTAGTAATATTTCTTCTTTGGTTCTCCTGGCAATATTCACCCCAGATGTAGCATAATACATTGGGGTTATTCAGACAGGCTCTTCGTGAAGACTCATAGTGTTTCTGAAAAGTAGTAAAGAAATAAAGTATATTATAAAGGTAAGCTTCTTAAAAAGAAATAAAACGATTTACTGTAAAATATGCATTAAAAAAAGATATTTGTAATAAGAGTAAATCTGGAACACCCTGTAACTCAAGAACTTGGATATACAAAAGTCGGGCCTAAGTATGGGTTCGCCACTATTTCCAATACTAGTTGCATATTTCTCGAGCTTATAGAAAGAAAATACATATTTAAATACACAGGTTTCTCTAACTGCTTATGGCTGCGTTATGTCGACGACATTATTTTCATATTTCCAAAAAACTTTAACCTTTGAACCCTTCCATTCATTTATAAATAATATAACACCCTCTATTAAATTTACTATAGAATACTCCGTTAATAAAAATATTTTTTTTTTCATGTATTAATAACCTGGAACAATCCTAATAACCTAATTTTCTCAGTCTATAGAAAAGCAACACATAACACTGACCAACAAAAAAAATTTTTTTTTTTTG
>JABUQX010075468.1:15000-20000 GCA_015478945.1 Trachelipus rathkii
AAAATGCTAAAAAGAGAGTGAGGATGAGGAACCAGAAAATCTTTTGTAATTGCATTTTTCTACCAAGAAAAGTCTTTAGTGTTTTATAAAATAATTTTTCGCGATAAGTGGATGAAATAATCTCATAGGTTTATAGTATTTGAAGATAATATTATTCTGCTCATTAAATATGAATTGATATATAATTACCATTAAATTTGATTTAAAAGTCCTTGAAAAATCTTTGGTTTTTAAAATTTAAAATATGACATAATAATCAGATTTGAACAATTTCATATTGAATCAATGCTTACCCTGTTTAAAAAGGTTAAAAATTTGTGCACGTTGAATTTTATTTTGCTTCTCATTTCAAGGTTTTATGTTTTTCATTAGAATTATTTTGTGTAATTTACATTCTTTTGCTTCTTTAAAATGTAAATTTTGTCCCTCTTTACAAAATGTTGTCCAAGTGATAATTTGGTGTCGATCTTTCTTTATTTTTTCCGAACGATGCAGATTTTTAATTTCAATTTCTTCAGTTTCCATATTCGAAAATTGCAAAATATTTCAAATTTTGACCCTTTAAAACTTTCTTTCTCTCGTTTCCAATAAAGGTCAGTCTATTCATATCAAACTGTAATTTTATATTAAAAAAAATTAAATTTATAGAAAAAAATAAAGTTTTTCCTTATTTAAAATGAAAATGAAAAATTATTTTAAAAAGAGAATATCAACTTGAATAATATTTTTACCTTATTATTTCGATAAAAAGTTTTTATATCCTTAAGGAATAAAGTAAAAGATGGCATGTAAGTAACAAAATTTTAACAATTTTTATCACTTACATAACTTTTAAATGTAAATAATAAAATAAAACATCAGTATAAAATTTTATAGATGTTTTATAAAATTAAACCATTTTTAGTTTTTCGTATTTTAATATTTTTCAAAAGCTTTAAGTAACGCAAGATTATAATATAATTATAATATAATATAATTAATAATATAATTTCTCTGGATTTTGTTTATTAAAGCCAATAGGCAAAATGCACGCACTTACAAATTAATCTCTAAGTGATAGCCAATTAATAACGAAATTATATTAGCCTGAATTACAATAAACAGAGTTTTCTTTATTTTAATTTTTTTTTATTTGCACTGTATTTGTTTTTTGTTTTGTTTTTAGCTTATTTTATTTTAATCATATATTGTTCAATTTTAACTTTAATACATTTCACTGTATAAATTTGCCTTATAAAATTCTTTTGTAGTTGTTGTTTTATCTTTTCATTTACTTTCTTTGTTCTCTGGAATGAAAGATATAACTCACTCAAAGTTAGGTAACAATGGAACATTGGAACGGAATGGAACATTCGGAACGGAGCGGAACATTCGCTCAGAAGAAATAAGCACAAAAACTATGCGATTAATATGAACTAATTATAAATATATTTTTAATATTTTGATTTACTTATTTTATATTTTTGCTTTTAATTAACCTGAAGATAATATGTAGGAACGTTATTGAAATATAAAATGAAGAAGATAAAATAAAGTCAATTAATGTTTTTCCAAAGCTTTTGACAAAAGTGCAGTTAGCTGCTGACAAACGAGATTTCTGCATCGTCAACATAGTTTCACATAACTATATCCTTTCTTACACAGAAATGAATTATATATATATATATATATATATATATATTATAATTAATATATATTATATAAATATATATATATATATATATATATATATATATATATATATATATATATATATATATATATATATATATATTATATATATATATATATTATATATATATATATATATATAAATATATATTTATATAATATATATATTATAATTATATATATATATTAGTATAATATATATATATATATATATATATATATATATCAGTGGCTGCTCGTGGTCAAAATTCTTGAGTAGCAAACATAATATTATATATTACACAGATATATATTATATATTATATAGATAATATATATATATATATAAATATATATATATAATTAATTATATATATATAATACTATATATATATAATATATATATAATTATTATATATATATATATTAAATTATATATATTATATATATTATATATATATATATATATATATATATATATATATATATATATATATACTATATATAATATATATATTTATATATAATACCGTTATATATAATTACATTTTATATATAATTATATATATATATATATATTATATATATATATTAGTATATATATATATATATATATATAATATAATAATATATTATATATATTATATATATATATATATATTATATATATATATATATATATATATATATATAATATATAATATTATATAATAATAATATAATATATATATATATATATATTACGAACAATCAAGAGAATAATGGTTTCATATATGAATCACTCACTGTATTTCACATATTCTAACATTGAATTTCAATAGGCCTACAACACTCGAAAAAAGATATTTAGTGAATTTTTTAATAGAAACTTAAATTCGAATACGATTCCAATATCCCCGTGTTATAAAGCTAACAGCTCAATTTATTAAAAACACACAAATCAGTAATAAATGAATATAATAAATTAATATGAAAAGCGTATTATTACTTACTCCACACAGATACATCATCATTCCCATTAATAACATGGAAATGGAGCTACTGGTCTGCAGAGGCAAGCTACAAAGTAGCCGAGGGAAGAGTCTGACTCAGCGCGTTTTCTCAGACTCTGGTTAGTTAATGGATTTTATATGAAATTGAATTAAATAAGTCGTATAAGAGATGATCAAGTTAGCATTTATGCCAATGTTGGGTTTTCCTTTAATTCTGATGCAAGACAAAATGATGACTACTTGTTTTTTCGATAAAATAAGATATTGAAAAAAAAAATAAATACTGCTACTGAGTCGTCAGGCACATCCAAAGTTGCCAAGCCTTAGAGAATAAAACTATTTTTTGACTCAGAGAAGTAACAATTGCCACCTATCACTACTATTAAAAAAGGAATCTAGTAGAAATTGATGCCGGCATCTTAAAGCTAGCCTTCGAACTTTTATCATTATATATATATATATATATATAATATATATATTATGTTTGCACCGATATATATATATATATATATATCTATTTTTAGATATCATATCTCTGTATTATATTAATTAGACATGGATATATGATACAAAAAACATATATAAATTATATATATTATATATATATATATTAATATATATATATATTATATATAATATAATATATATATATATATTATAATATATATATATATATAATATATATATAATAATTTATACTTATTATATATATATATATATATATATATATATATATATATATATATAATATATATTAGTGTTGCACCGATACCAAAATTTGAGGCCTGATACCGATACCGATACAAATACTCACAATTTTCTTCACTGCCGGATACCGATAGCGATACCGATACACGATACATTTGGGAATACCGAATACCGGATACCGATACTTTTATTCCTATATGGCCTAATATATATATATTATATATAATAATATATATATATATTATAATATTATATATTATATATAAATTTATATTATATATTATGGAAATTAATTAAAGAGTAAACATCCACATCCGCATCCGCCCATTATTTAAGATCCGTGCTCCGCATCCGCTTTTTCCCTTCGGATGTTTTTGTCGCGATATTTATTGTGCGAGATTCAATAAAGGAATTTTATAATAAAAATACTTAAGATGTGAATTCTCACGCAATTTAAAATAGACATTGGACTCGAATTCAACTGTTTGTAATGATACCATGATCTCCATCATGAAGATCATAATAATTGGTCGAACAGAGTCATCATTGAGATTATTGATGCCAAAAAATAATCAGCGCCTCTACAGCTTCTGTTCTCCGATATTAATACCATTAATCCAACGCTAGGAAAGAATTTTGAACATCTTCCAAATGAAAATGAGGACGTTTTAACTTAAAGAATGATAAGATGTCATAAAATCAGAGCTACAAATACGCCTTTAGTTCTGTGTGAATTTAATATCTGGTCATACTATTGCAACTTACTTAGAACCCCGTTATAAAGCAAAGTTTTTTTTTAATCAACAACATTTAAACAAGTTAAATTCGTCACTTTGTGTTGCATTTGAAAATCTTCAATCCGAAATAGTCTATTTTAATCCCAACCATTAAAAGAAATAATACCGAAATCTACAGAACCAAACTATCTTCTACAATGTAAATCGAATAACAATTTACTGGAAGAATTTCTTGACAGTCCTAGTAGTATGAAGAAACACACGCGATTACCAAAATAGTGTAGTGCAAATGATTGAAAACATCACCAAGAAAAACGACTAGATACTATCGTTTGTGGAAATTTAACAAATGGTTACCCACTGCTTAAGAAACTTGCAAGAATAATTACTGGCCTGTTCCTCCATACTAGTGTTCCAAGCTGAGAGAGTAGTAAGCAATTGTTGCGGCTATATATGAGAAACGAGAAAACAGACTCTCGCAGAAAAAGGCGTAAAATGATGTTTCTCAAGCACAAACCTCCTATATACATTTCAATACTAGGCAAAAAAGTATATCTTTGTAAATCTCTTTCAGTGATGTCGGAGGATGGGAAAGAGCTGGTTGGTGCATTTGTAGTTGGGTCCCCATCTCGCACCCTGGTAACAATATATAATAGATTGTGGCTTAAAAACTCGAAATATATTAGGCATTATATATAATATATATATAATAATATATATATATAATATATTATATTATATATTATATATAATTATATATATAAATATTATATATATATATATATTATATATATATATATTATTATTAATATATATATATAAATAAATAGTATATATCCGCATCCGCGGATGTTAAAATCAAACATTCACATCGCGATCACTTATATATAATATATATATAATATATATTACT
>JABUQX010075468.1:22500-30919 GCA_015478945.1 Trachelipus rathkii
TATATATTATAATATATAAATATAATATATATATATATATAATATTTATACATATATATATATATATTATATATATATTATATATATTATATATTCTTGTAATTTGTATATTATCTATTTCTTGAACACATTCTACCCACATTATATTATGATATTTATATATTTTATTATGATTATATTATAATATAGACGCATATAGTACTTACATGCCTGGAAAGATACAATCATACACGCGGTCGCGCGCAACATACATACGTAGTAAATTATTCGTCGTTGCGCCGTGCGGTGCCGCTGCCGTCTCCTCTCTTTGAGCTTGTGTTGCCGTACGTCCCTCTCAGCCTGTCGTCTCGCCTTCAACTATTTAAAAATATGAAATGAAAAGGTAAAGAGAGGATAGAGGGGGGATAGAAGGGAGGGATAGAAGGGAGATATTGACAAAGAAAATCTAATTATCGTTTAATGATAGCAGTTGTAAAAAAATTTATGACTTTTTTAGAAGGAAATTAATTAATTAACAAATGAACCATCAGAGAGCAGCTTGCTTGAATATTTTGAAATTAAATAACGTTAAAAAAAATTAAGTTTTAAACCAGTCACAGAAACTCAGGAAAAATGAATCTTAATTATCATTATGAGCCTATACATAAAATTTAGGTGGAGTTTTCTTTTACCATATTATCATTTTAAATAGTAAGGGTGGGAAAATAGAGGAATGTCTGTAATGGATATTGGACAAAGAAACTTTTAATTATCTTAAGATACAGAGTAAATAATTTATGACTTTTTTTTTTTTTTAAGTAAGGAGAATGAAGAAATTATAAGCAAATAAATTACAAACAAAAAGTGGTAAGGTATTAGTGCCAATTATACGTTTAACATGTTAAGTTGAACAAGCACCAGATGTTTCTTGTAATTACACCAGTTCTTTGTTCTTGCACTAACAAGAATACAGTTGAACACCTGTACATGAAGGGAAGAAACACATACATAATACATACATACATTACACATACATACATACATACAACATACATACATACATAACAACATAAGGGATTCGAAAGCTAACTTTCCAACTAACCTAACTTCCTAAGAAACTAATAACTAACAAGCTCCCTTCTCAAGTAACTAACTAACTAACTAGCTAACTAACTAACTAACTAACTACCTAAGAAAATCAATTGCTATTATAAAAATTATATATATATTTAATATAAATAATATAAATAATATATTATATATATATATAATATATATATATATATATATATTTATATATATATTATATATATATATATATATATATTATTATATATTATATATTAATTTATATATTATATAATATTATAATTATATTTTAATATCAAGATCAATTGACTAACCGAATATGTGATCTATGTAATTTTCCATAATGTTCAGTTCATAAATATATTACATTTTCAGCTTTTTCTATATTATTGTAAGATTTTCATTAAATTTTATAACATTTATTTGATAATATTTTAGTTAATTATTTTTATTCAAAAAGATAATCTATATATTTTAAAACTTTTAATATATTAAATTTTTGTTATAATATTGAGATGATTTAAAAGTATGTACAGCAGTAATAAAATAAATTATGCTATTAATTTTAACATACTCACATTAAAATCAGTGAAAAAATCAAGAGATAATAAAAATCTAGAATTAATCAGAATATAATAGACAAAAGTAAATCAAGATAATATCATTAAAACAGTTAAATCCTTGAAATAATCCAATCACAAATACAGAAGACAAGCTTAAGGTAAGGTCTAAGTGATATTGGATGAAGTATTTGAAAATACTTGACCTCTATTCCAGACTCTAACTTCTATCCTTCCTAATTATACTAAATATATAATAATTGTACTAATTGAAATAATAATTGGGAATACCTGTTCTAATGTAAATGTAAGTAGAATAATAAAATTTGTAATTATGAGCCGATATTACCACTTTAGAACTTCATCTGCGCATGCGTTTGAATCAAAAATTGCCTATATTTATTAACTTTTATCTGTTATTATAATTATTTTATTGATATTATTTAATTATATTTTAATTATCTTTATAAACAAGTTTAAATTTTGATTACTTAAATAATTTATACTTAATTTATGATTATATATTAAACTTAAAATAAATGACATTTGACAACACTAATCCAATGCTAATATATTAATATATCAGAGTTTAAATATCATGTAAATAAAATAACTTTGAACCTAAAACAGTGTACAACACTTCAAGTTTCCTTTCTCCTAAATTATATCTATACTAATGATCTATTAGATTACTATTGATCTATTGATTATCAAAAGTCATATTTTGTTAACATAACACAAAAAACTTTATATAATTTTTGTTTAAATACTATATAATACAAAATTTGCATTTTTAATACATATCCCTAAAGCAGTATAATATTAATCATAGTAAATCATTATAATTAAATTATTGATAACTCATATCTAAACATCTATTTTACGCATCTCTTACACTTACACGATCTATTGATCTATTTTAGACTCAGTAGTCATATCGTTGATTGCCTATTCTTCAAAATCATTATTTGTATAACATAACACAAAAAACTTTTATTTATTTGTTTATAACTTAAAAAAAAAAATTGCTATTACATACGTGTAATAGACGTATCAAGTAAAATCAAATTATATAATCTATGAATAAGTCATGGTATTTCAAAGTTTTATACATCAAACTGACATCAATCCTTTATTACCATCACTGCTTTACCCTTCCAATCGAATCAATGAATTCTAATATTGACATCTTATTAGAATCTATAATTATGTATTTACAAGATTCTTTACTTCATATTATTACAGTGTTTCTTCTTATTATTATAAAATAAATTCTACTTATTGAGATGAAGAAAACGTTTTTCCGGAAAGTAATATATGACCACTGTTTTATAATTACTATTGAGATTAAATAACATTAAAGTTGCTGAAAAGAATGCAATAATTTGATCTAGATTCATAAAGTAGAATTTTTCTTTTTCAATTTCGTAAAATTATATTATATAAAAAAACAACTCAATGTTTATGTAAAATATGTATAGCATTCTAATAAAAAATAATAAATAAACATTAATAATAATAAAATATAATATGAAAATATATAATAATTAAATTACAAGTTTATCACACACATAAATAATTGTACGATAATAAAAATGTATACAGAAGGATAAACAAAATAATAAAAAAATACATTAAAACATAAAAATAAAAAACAAATTATTAATATATAAAAAAAAATGTATAAATAAACAATTAAATAAAAAAAAATCAACAACTAAAAAACTAAAAATGCTGAAATACAAAGAGAATAAAAACAAACGACTTTCTTTTCTAATATGTTAATAATATACAACGTAATCTATACACAGTACCATAATTGTTATACATAAACATCTAACCTTGAAGAGTGAGTAAGAGTAGTGTTGAATAATAGATAAATAAGTCCATGAAAACGGTATATCCAATATATCACAGAACCAGAATGTTCATATAACACATTTAAGCGAAATAATTACACTAATTAAAAAAAGTTACATCTATTCGATATCTTAAAAATGAGATAATCAAATATAAATAAGATATCTATTTTTTCTTATTTGAATCTTTGTTAAATAATATTCATAATTAAATAATTTTCAGAATTACTTCATTTTGAATTTACATATTCATAGATTATAATATGATTTGAGATTTCCATAATAATACAATCCAAGAACTTAGTATAAGATTTCACTAATTGATCATATATAATATAATAATGTAATAATGTTGAACATTTTAAGTGAAAAATTATTACATTTTACGTGATAACCTTTTAATGAATTAATAAATTGATGTATCATGCTTGTTGATAGTAAAGTTGCGGACATTAGTGATATTCACTCTACTACAATGTATATGTGTTCATTATCAATTATTCTGTTATTAAATAAACATATGCCATACTTTAATATCAATTTGAACATCTTATATAAAGTGCAATGAACATTACAATATTAATAGATATATGAAATTATCTTTTATACAGTGCCAATCTAAAACCCATTCACTACATTCTATCCAACTTATAATTATAATATAGATTATTTAGAACATTATATTTATAATAATTAAATCCTAATAATGAATAATTATAGGATTTTGATTAATCATTTTCCACTGATATAATTTCGATATGTATACTAGTTATGAAGTAAAACAAATCAATAATTAAATCGAAACCAGCGTTAAGGGCGAGAAAATAAAATAAATAATACTATATAATATCTAATTCAAGATAATAATTACATACTATTGAAGTTGATATATTTAGATAAGATTGATATTAAAATAAGACTTATTTATACTTCATTAATAATAATTAAATATAATTAATAATATAAATTTAATATGAATATATTTTAAAGATAAAAATTCAAAAGGAACAATGAAACAACAATTTAATAATAATTTAAATTTATACATAGTATGTATAACATGACTAGTCATTTATCGTAATATGTGTAATCTTGTATTCTAACCTTTAAAGTTCTAATATCTACATGACTCTTCTACTATATTCTAATGTCTTTTTCTAGTTTCTAATTTACGCTTTTAATATCTTTCAAATAACCATCTTTTGCATTTACAATATAAAACCCTGTTTTGTAAGGTTTTATTAACCTCTAATTCTCTCTCGTGAGGCTATTTTGAACTTTTTTTATAACTCCTATTACTTTATTCTTGATAATTGTTAATTAATTAGGAAAACAGATATATATATATCAATATTTTGTCATTTTTTTATAATTAGAATTTTCTACTAAAAATATATATTATATTTAATTATCTTATATAATATATTTATAATTATCTTCAACTGCATCATTAAAAATGAATATTATAATTATAATTTATAGAAGTTTACTATAGTATTCTTCAACTAAGTCTTTTCGGCATTTCGTTGAATATTTTGTTGTGGCAATAGTCATCTCTCTCCTCAAAATTTAATTTTGTGCGTGTGAAAATTAGTAAATATTTTTATTCTTTGAATTTATTAACTTTTCATAAAAATAAATAAATAAATAGGATTAAATTTCATTATAAATATAATAATAACAGATAATTAAAACGATAATAATAATAAATTTATTTCAAATTTTCAATTAAATAATAATAATACTTGAGAAGAAAGAGTTAGTGGAGATAAATAAAATAATTATTAGGAAGTTAATGGCTCCAAGAGGACAAAACTAAATTTAGTTAAATTTATTGTAGCAAATATATTTAGTAAATTATTAACTCATAATCGCTGCTCATAAACGATATCTGAAAATATTTATACTAGATACACTCGATGACCTCGACTACGTGACAAACGAAGTGCGAACTAAGTATTTTCATGCACATAAAACTCATAATAACTAAATTTAGATATTAAATTTATTGTAGCAAATATATCTTGTTAAAAAATAAACGTTCTAAATAATATATAAAAAGTTAAATAATATATAAAATAATTAAAATATAATATTAATAAATTGATATTTATAATTGAATTGTTATATATATAATTTAATAAAATAATAATAATTATGATTTAATAATAAATTATAATTATTTATAGATTATAACTTATAATAGTTCAATATTATTTATACTTTTAATTAAAATCAATAATTATAATTATAAATTAAATTATAATTTATTAGCTATAATGTTCAATATTATGTTAAAGTCATTAATTACAATATATTATAATTTATATTAAAATTTATTAATTATTATAAAAAAAAATAAATTAAATCTAATTATATCTAAGAATAATTATAAATAATAATCAAAATAATATAATAATAATAATAATAATATAATAATATAATAATATATAATATTAATAAATATAATTATAATAATAATTTATTTATTATATATCTAATAAATATATTATATATGTTATATTATTATATATTAATTATATTATTTATATATTAATAATTAATTATATTTAAATATATCATGCATTATTATAATTCTTTAAATTTATTCGCTTCGATCCGAGGCTCATTATTATTTTATTATTAGTTATTTACTATAATTTTAAAAATTTGAGTTTTTTTTACTATATCAATTATGATTTATAATTAATTAATTTTAATAATTCATTATTATTATTATTTATTATTTTAATATTTATATTTAATATTTATTATTATTTTAATTATCTATAGATATTATCTAATTAATTTATCATTTATTTTAAGTAAATTAATTATCTTATATTAAATCTTAATTAAATAATTAAATTATTATTTAATTATTTTTTTATTAATAATATTATTATAATATTATAATTTTTATCCAGATTTTTGCTTTTATTAAGAAATTATAATTATTATTAAAATAAATATAATAAAATTATATTAATAATTATGTTAAATTTATTTAAAATTTATATTAATAATTATTATTCCACATGTATCTAATAGCTTAGAATAATCTTTTATATTATGACAGTGATTCTTTTATGTATTATGTTGAACAGATAATTTTTTATTTTTGTTTTTTAACTAATAAATAATACATTTATTTATATATTTTTTCTTCCCATATCAGCTATTTTATTCTTTCGTGTTTACTAATCTTTCCTTCGATCATATCATTGCAATATTAATTTTAGTATTATCCTATATTATATATGTATTATATTGTTATTAACTGACAAACTATAGTTATAATTATTATTATTATAATTATTATTATATATAATTATATTTATATATATATATATTATAATTATATATATTAATTATTATTTAATTATTATATCTATATATTTATTTAATATTATTTAATTATTTATTATTATTATTTATAATTATTTTTATATATAGATATAGTGTATCAAGGCAGTAAAAGATAATAATTAGATGAGATAAATAGCTAAGTATAAATATACTTCTGACTAATGACTATAAAACTACAATTTCATTTTCATAGGACTCACAATGCATAGAGTATACTATACACTTAGTTGCTAACAAATAAAATATATATTATATACAGACAAAGTAGTTGAGTTATATATTAGAGAAACTAATAAGCCAGAAACAAATATTTGTATGAATTAAATCATTTCCAGCCACCTCTTGCTTGATGCGCCCCATAAATCTCGACACTTCTCCACAATAAAGACAATAAAGTATTGAGTTGGGTGAATGGAGCCTTTCTTATCTTCCCCCCCGATCTGACAGTCTTTTTATTCCGTAAGTGTAATAGAACAACAGGTGTGCCATCTCTAATTATGTCAAACTAATTGTAATCTCGCATTACACCTTAAGCTGCCTGAATAAAAGACACAACATTTTTCCTAACGAGGATAGCAATTCTAAACAGATCTTTAATAGTCAGAATGAAAGAGCAGAGAGGACTTACAACTTCATGAAAAATATATATTTAGATGTATTTTAAAGAAGGGGACTGGAATTACAGAATCGATAGAAAAATTGAAGACAATATGTTTATAAACATATTCATAATTAATTGTACTGGAGTAGTACACCTATTATCCAATTATGTTATGAAAACCACATACTAGATTATGACTCCTGCAATAGTGGTGGAAGGCTAAGAGTAAAATAACAATATATATTTAATTAAGTAGTAGAGTAATCATATTGAACGAGATGGTATTATATAGGGTAAAAAATATTGTATATAACCCAATGATACTTTATTTCCCTATTAACACTTGATATATATTCTATAGACTCTTAGGTCTCATTTGGTGTAAAAAATAAAGATATAACCCTATATATAAATTATATTTATACCTGCCCTATTTGACCTTTATTATTATAGCCCCTATTTACCTTTATATTTAGGGTTTAGCATTTGTCCTTGAACCGTGTTGAACGCGGGTCCGGAAAACCGTCTGTTCCAGAGAGTACCTCACAGACCTAAATCCGCAAATTTTATAAATTAATAATAAAATAATAATAATAATAATAATAATAAAATCTAATTATATAATAATATAATAATATATAAATTAATAAATAATAATATAATAATAATAACATAATAATAATTATATAATAATATAATAATAATAATAAATAATTCATATTAAATAAAATATAATAATAATAAAATAATAATTAATAATAATATAATAATATTAATAAAATAAATAATAATAATAATAATAATTAATATAATAATAATTAATATAATAATAATAAATATAAATAAATAATAATAAGAAAAAATAATAATAAATTTAATAAAATAAAAATAATATAATTTGCAAGATTTTTCCAAATCCTAGGAAACCTCCTAACGTTTGTCGTTAATTTCACATACAAATA
>JABUQX010075469.1:0-12500 GCA_015478945.1 Trachelipus rathkii
ATGAACATGTTTCAGGAAGAGCACGTCAAGGGTAATTAGAGTACATATACATATATTAGAGTACATATTTGTTAATATATTCTTGTGCGAATGTCTTTGTGTGTGTATGCTTTTACCTTTGGTTGTGAAATATGAGTGTCGTATACTTGTGTGAAAGATTAATTAATTTAAGTTATTTGGAGTCAGTCAATTGGTTTATGAAATTCTTGTTTATAACCCATAAATCATTACTCTAATTATTACTGTACATTTTCTTAATTCAACAACATGTGTTAAAATATTAATTCTTACATATAACATGATATCGTGAACCACAAAAAAGAAAAAAAACAAAGAATAAAAATATAATATTTGTATAATGTGATGAGTGTCTCTTATTATACAATCTCTTGGGACACAAAGTATGATTAAGATATATATATTACATATATTATTATTATTATATACTATTATTATAACATATTATTATTATATACATATATTATATATATTATTATTATATTGTTGTTGTATTATTAGTATATTACAGAAGGCATATTTATTTATATTATATTTATTATTATTATTATATATATATATATATTATTATTATTACGCTGCATACATATATTATTATTATTATGTTATCATATATACATATATAGCATATATGTATTTATGTATATGTTTATTTCGCGGTTCTGCTTTAGACATAAGCAACAGGCGTATATATATATATATATATATATATATATATATATATATATATATATATATATTTCAAACAATTCATTTGTTTATTTTTCATTTTATCAATTTATTTGTTTTCAAGTATATGCAATATTTTATCACGTCATATAGGCAACAACTAATTTGGTAAAATCAAATGCATTGAAAGTTTAAACATCGACAATTCTAAATATTTTTTTTTAGACTCAATTCGAAGCTTAAAATATGTAAATCGAATTCAAGAATTGTTATGCAACCTCGCGGAGAGAATTTTGCAACATGGAAATCGTGGTTTTGGTTTCCTTTATCCAATCTCTTGTCTACTTTGCAAAGGGAAAAAAAAAAATGTTGAAAAATATTAATAAAAATAGTATTTAGAAGGATGACGCAAGATCGGTGTTTAAGTGTGAATAAAAAAAGAACATATGAGTAATGTTATAGTAGTCCCCCTTCCTCACTGCTAAAAGAGTAATGTTATAGTATTCCTCCTTCTTGACTACTATAAGAGTAATGTTATAGTAGTCCTCCTTCCTGACAACTAAAAGAGTAATAATATAGTATTCCTCCTTCCTGACTACTATAAGAGTAATGTTATAGTAACCCTCCTTCCTGACTACTATTGGAGTAGTGTTATAGTAGTAAGAAAGGAGGACACAAGAGAGTATTAAAAGGTAAACAAAGGACACACGAGTGGTGTTAAATTCTAAAGAAATAACAATACAATGTTTATAGACAGAAAGAATAGACGAGAGCAATGTTAAAGTATATTGAAAGGAGAACACAGGAGTAATATTAAATTGTTCTGAATGAAGGGCAAGTGTATTGTTTTAAAGTGTATTGAAAGATCGAAAGGAACACAAAAGAGTAGTGTTAAAATGTATAGAAAGGTGGACACAAGAATGATGATAAAATATTCAGAATGGAGGACACACGAGAGCTTTGATAAAATAAATGGAAAGAAGGACATTAATAAAAATGGTGTTAAGGTGTATGTATATAAAGAAAGATACGAAAATGGTTTTTGAATATCCAGAAAGAAGTACAAAAAAGTTATGTTAACATGAACGGAAAGGAGAACAGAAAGTAACATTAATTTTAACAGAAAGAAAAATTCAAAAGTGTTGCCATATTATCTAGAAAGACGCTGGAAAAATGTTAAAGTGTTTAGAAAGGATGTCACAAGTATTTACAGAGGACCACACAGGAATTTTGCTCACCACACCGCACAGCACCGCACCGCACCGCACCGCACCGCACCGCACCGCACCGCACCGCACCGCACCGCACCGCATCACCGCACCGCACCGCACTGCACCGGAACCTGAACCGCACCGCACCGCACCGCACCGCACCGCACCGCACCGCACCGCACCGCACCGCACCGCACCTCGGCAAGAGTAAGTCCACCACGCACCTAAAATTATTTCTGTTACACCGTAACGCACCTATATGTTTCAATGCGCATCACGCACCGCGCCAAGGAGCGCACCGCACCTGTATAATTTTAAAATCGCACCGCACCGGGACACTGAAATTCTGTGCTTCCACCGCACCGAAAATGAACGCACCGCGCACTGCACCGTACCGCACCGTACCGCACCAGGTGCGTCGATCAAACCCACTTTGGAGTAATGTTAGAGCGCTTATAAATAATACCACAAAAGTGTATGGTGCGGAAGGCACAAGAGTAATATTAAAGTGTTTAGAAAGGATCATACAAAAGTGATGTTAGAATACCCAGAAAATTCAAAAATACCCAGAAAGAGAAATTCAAGAATACCCAGAAAGAGAGATTCAAGAATATCTAGAAAGAAATTCAAGAATACCCAGAAAAAGATTTAAGAATACCCAGAAAGAGAGATTCAAGAATATTCAGAAAGAGAGATTCAAGAATACCTAGAGAAAGAGATTCAAGAATATCCAGAAAGAGAGATTCAAGAATACCCAGAAAGGGAGATTCAAGAATACCCAGAAAGAGAGATTCAAGACAACCCAAAAAGAGAGATCCAAGAATACCCAGAAAGAGAGATTCAAGAATACCCAGAAAGAGAGATTCAAGAATATCCGGAAAGAGAGATTCAAGAAAACACAGAAAGAGAGATTTAAATATACCCAGAAAGAAAGATTCAAGAATATCCAGAAAGAGAAATTCAAGAATACCCAGAAAGAGATTAAAGAATACCCAGAAAGAGAGATTCAAGAATACTCAGAAAGAGATATTCAAGAATGTATAGGGAGGATGATGTTAGAATAATATTAAAGTATTTAGAAAGAAAGACGCAAGATTGATGTTAAAGACAAGTGAATCTTTTTGTTAAAAACAGCATTACAGCGAGATTAAAATAATTAAAGTTATTTCCCCTCAGACTTTTCAAAAAAACAATGAAAACCTCACCTTTTACACACTCTCTGAATATTAAACAGATGAGAACGATGAATTTCGAATTTCTCTTGGCGAATCAATGTGAAATGCTGCAATGTAATACGAAATCATTTGTTCACTCTTGAGAGACAAGCAATGACAGACAGATTGGAAAGGAAATAGGCGATGGGGTTTTAGTTCTCCGGAAAGAAGTTTTGACGCGAGGAACCGGTTGAAGAGGGAGAAGGGGCTATGGGGAAACTGGGGGGGGGCTGAGGTCCCTATTTTTTATCGGGGGAAGGGAGTAGAAAGAAGTGGAGGAAAAGGATGGAAGCAAATTAAATCAGGGTGAAAGCAATAAAAAGTTAAAAACGAGGGAAAGAATAGATAGGTAAAAAAGTTTTTGGGAAAGTTATTACAAAAAGAAATTATTTTTAATTTACCGCAGTCACCCACTGAAAATCTTATTTTGAGTTCCGATGTAGCTAACACTCAAACACACATACCTACACACAAACACACACCTACACACACACACACATAGGAGACGAATACAATAATAAATAATAAAACGGCAATCTTAATTGGTTTGCAATATTACTAGTTAATGATTAAGTATTGTAGTTTACAATTAAATGAATATGATACAATATACATGAGATTCGTAAAGAATTATTGTTGATAGATTCAAAACACAGATCAAAAGTTAAAAAAAACTAGATTCACAATATAGATACAAATCATAGGATTCAAAATAGAGAAACAACTGTATAAATACGATACACGAAACACGGAGACAAGGCATAAGAAAACGAGGTTCATGATACACATACGAGGTAAGAGATGCTTGGTTTGAGATACAGATACGATACATAAGAAATACAGATAATGTTATATATACAGAAAGTAATGAAAGGTGCATTCAGACACAAGCATATTTGTTATAATCCGTTTAGATATTAAACAAACATACAAAGTTAAATTGCTAAAAATACAAAAATGTTAAATAAATAATTCTTTGATTATGGAACAAAATTGAGTTTCACAAGTAATAGGCACTTCGATCGACGTTGCAATCAAGAACAGGTCCAGTATAAGGCTTTTAATGTATCCATGGATTGCGATCAAGTTTGCGCCGGAAAATATTTTCGAAGATATAGTTACGAGAGAACATTGCTTGAAGCATATGTATTGAGACGAGTTATATTGATATTAAGGTCTTTAGTTTGACAAAATTTCTTCATACCATAAAGAGGGAGACGGTCACAGAACATTTTGAATTCGATAAAGGAAACAGAGTTCGTATGGAAAATCCAAAAAATGAATCTGGCCCATAATCAAACTGTAGAAATGATGAAAGAAATCCATACCGTAAAGGAGAGTGTAAGTTGTATATTGAAAGCGAAGTTGCCTTGAAATTAGGTCGCCTCTTATTGTGAAAAATTTCTTCATACTCACATAAAAGGGAGCGGTCCAGAACCATTTAGAATTCGAAAAGGATCAGAGTTCGTAGTCATCGGCAAAAATGAATTTGCTGCCCATTCCAAACTAAAATGACTGAAAAAATCCATACCGTAAAGAAGTTACATATGTATAGGCGAAAGTTGCTTGAAATTTAGGTCCTTTATTTGAAAAATTGTCTTCATACATAAAGGAGAGCGGTCAAAGAAGCATTTAGAATTCGAAAAGGAATAGGAGTTCGTAGTGAATTCAAAAATGAGTTTCGCCCATAATCCAAAAACTTGAATGATAAAAGAAATCATGCCGAAAGGAATTTGCTATGTCTAGCGATGAATTCTCGATCTGTGATAGTTGTGAAAAGGCGAAGACCAATAATCCAAAATTAGAATGAAAAATTGAAGTCAGTATCGATAATGTTCGTTTGTTGAGTCATTTTCTCCGAGTGTTCTGATTGGGATTTTGTTACTGTAGTTTTTTAATTATTTTTCATTTGTTAGTTTTTTTAGAAGTGAGTTGAGGTCTGAAGTAGCTGGGTGTATCTATCTCAGTAGTTCACAATTTACTATCTATTTATATTGTTTCTTAGTATATAATAAATCCTATATAGATATTTGAAGAATGTTTAAAAATCATATTTTAAGATGTAATTTTATTTAACAAATGTAAAGATGTTCAATGAAAGTAAAGTAATAAAAGTCCTTCTGTTGAGATACTCTCTCTTTCGTAAGTCTTTTAGTTGTCTACGCTCGACTGGTTTCCACTCGTTTTTACAGGCGTCCTTGCTTACTTCTTTGTGAGCTAAACTTGATGTCGAGATTTCGAAGTCGGGCCTCTTTCTTAGAATTTACCTCCACTTGCGAAGTTTGGAGAGTTGCTGGGAGAGTATCTTAGAGTGAGATATATTTCTGATTCTTTTATTGTTATTTAATCTGACTCTGTATCTGACTGAAGAGTATCTCAACAGGACGGGTTTTATATATCATATGTCATTTCGACTTATGCTAAAAATTTTGCTTGCGCAATCTTGGCATAAGTATGAACATAATTAAATTTTTACACAGTTATAATGGAGTACTGACATATTATTATATATATATATGATAGTATAGTATATATATACGTATAAGTATTATTATATATATAGTACGTATATATATATATAATATATATATATATATATATAATATATACTATATCTACTCTCATTTTTATAGTATATATGTATATATATAGATATATATATATAATATACTTATATATATATTAGTATATATATATAGTAGTATATAATATATATATCTATATATATATATATATATAGCTATATGCATATATATATATATATATATATATATATATAGTATATTTATTATATATATAATATAGTATATATATATATATATATTATATATATAGTTATCTATATATAGTAGTAATATACAGAAGTAATATAGTATATTAATATAATATATATAGGTTATAGATATATATATTGTAATGTATGTAATTATATGTAATGTATGTAATATAATATACTATATATAATCTAGATATATAGATTATAATTATATATATACTAGGAGGTATATATATATATAGTGGGGTACGATAATATTAGATATATATGATAGTATATGTAATATATATAATATATATTTTATGTATATGTATATATATATGATTATATATATAATATACTTAGTTTTACGTATTGAAATATGTTCTATATAATATATATATATATATACTATATAATAATAGTAGTATATATATATATATATATATACTATATAGATATAATATAGATATATATTATATATTATTATATTATAGTATATATATTATATATATCATATATAGTATAATATATATATGCTAATTTTATATACATATATATATATTACTAATATATAATACAATATATCTATATATATATATAATATATATATATTATATATATATATTATACTATATAATATTATAATATATACTATATAATTACAGAAAGTAACACCCAAGCGCTGTCTGGGACAGAGCCCTAATCTAAGGAGGGGGTATCAAATTACGTCAGCGAGCAGGCATACGGAGCCAAGCCAAGGAGAATAAGGCTCCATTCTCCCGACGAGCCAGTTGCGAACTACATGCTCTAGAGAGATGCTCACTTTAGTTAGTGTGCGGTGCTCTCGCATGAGACGGTACGGGTGGGTCTTTTTAGTGATAAATAAATTTAAAAAGAACAAAAAAATCATATGCTGATTACATTCATATATAAATACATACATAATACACAAGCACCTACATATAATAACATTATCATTATCACTATTATTAATATTCATTCAAAAAAGTAGAAAACACTTATGAGTTTTCAAGACTCGACTAATCATTATTTTACTATCAATGCACTACTAAGCACTAGTATTGTTAATATTGTTAATTATTATTACTTATTACTCATTCTAAGCACGTGTCCATACCACTAAATTTACTTTCATTAAAACATCTATATTATATATAATGTATTTATTATATATGTATTATATTATATATATACTATGCTTACATAGTAATACCGGTATATATATATAAGTAGTATATTATAAATATATTATATATTTATATATTATATATATAATATATATAAAAGTATTATTATACTCATATATATATAATATATATTATAGTAATATTATTACTTATACATATATATATAATTGTAATATAGTATATATATATAATATAATATATATATATATATATTCAATATATAGATATATATATAGTATACCAGATTATAATAGGGGTATATAATAGTAAATAGCTATATATACTGGTAATGGTTGATATATACTACAGATATTTAGTACTATATATCTGTGGTCGAGTATTATATAGTATATATAATATATAATATATAGTGTATATTATTTATATTATCACTATTAATGGTATTTTGTCTGCAGATATACAATATTATATTGTCAAAATGATTAATTGAATAACTTTTAGAGTCTAGTATATAGCTATATATATATATATGACTATATATAGTATATAGTATATATATATTATCAGACTTATATATACTATATATACGGATAAGGAATATCATGATATGATATATCATCAAATGACTATACAGTAATATATATATAGATACATAGGTTTATAGTAGTATATAGGAATAGAGAATATGATCAGTATATATAATAAGTATCGTGATATAATAGGTTATTATTAGTATATATATATTCGTTAATATGTTAGAGTTGGGTGGGGCTATTCCAATCGATGGGGGAGATCAGAGGGCCTTCAGTGTGTGGCGCCCGAAATTTTTTAGAACGCTAAAATTCTTTTAAGTATTTATATCCACGTTAATAATAGATAAAGTGGCACGGTTGGAATTTAATTTTATATAATTTGTTCGCTGTCAGGAACAAATCTCGTAAGATCACTTTTGTGGATAGTTTTTTATTAAATTAAAAAAGAAAACGTCAATAATTTTTACCTTATATATATATATATAAGGTATATAATATATAGCTATTAATAAGGTGAAGATATTATACCTATCTAATGGATATATACGAGCTATTAATACCGGCTAATTAATACCTTAGGACGTATATATATGTTACATAGTATTAGATATATGAGAGTAATACCTATATTCATATGATTATTTATTTAACCTATAGCTATCTAGTGATCCTATGATAACCTAATTAGGTGATAGAGTAATATATATATTATAGCTATACTGATGAGTAAGTAGCTGATGCAAATTTAAGCTATATAGTAATATATAAGGGAAGGTACTTGACTAAGTACGTATATATATATATATATACGGTTATATATCTTTATTTATATATATATAAGTATATAGTGATATATATATATTATTTATATATTATAGTATATATATAATATATATATATATATAATATATAATATATATATATATATAATATATATATATAATATGATATAATGTAATATAATATACACAGAAAGAGATGAGTATTAATTCTCTGTCTCTCAGCATTATTACTAATGAGATATTAAATTGTGGTGTCAGTGTAAAGCTATATATTGTTTTAAAGGTATAATATCAAGTTGCTAGTGATATTAATATTTTCAACTTTGTGTTTAAAATATTTTGTTCCTGCTGTCTGTTTTACTTAAAATAGTAAATATATGAAAAGGAACGACAGAATTAGAGACTTTTTGACAAAAAAGTAAGCCAATATGTTATAAAGTTTCCTGTTATTGAAAGAGTGAGGTTCTCGACTCGGAAGGCATCAAGTTCTCCTGAAACTTCTGTAACTGCGATAGCTTCTGAAAATGTCAAGTAGACGTGAAGTTTTTTCCTTCACAGCGTCTTTAGTCAGAGAATCAAGGAAATAGCAGAAAGGGATTATATCATCCAACGATATGGGAATTTCATAGGTACGAATAGGTATTTAGCAATAAAAGAAAAGTGGAAATATTAAAATCTCTGGAAAACAGATTCAAAATATATATTTCTGCTCAGGAAGGTAATTTTTTGGAAGATATTTTCAAGAAAATGACTTTCGATAATATGAAGTGGTTAGCTTACCTTGATTAAAACGTTGGGATTTATTGCTCAAATTGTTTATTGGTTTTGGAAACAAAAGATATTTAAGGAAAATTCCAGGAGTTGGGTGTTTTTGTCATGAGACCGGTATTCAACTTAACAGAAAGCCTTGACAGTCTGTTTAAAAATACGAGCACAACTAAATATCGCAAAGAATCGGTAAAAAAGAGATTTGCTGTGAAAAGCAGGTTCAAAGAAAAATCGAGAACATCGACAAACAAATTGCAGTCAGAAGAAAAGGGAGCCGAAGACAGTAGAAAGCGGAAAATTAAAATTTTTGAAACAATTCGATTTTGTGGTAGCCAAATATATCGTTACATGGACATCATTACTCGGATTGAATCGTAACTCTCTTGGGCATGGTGGGAAACGATGGCATATTTTTCAGTCTTTTAAGATCTCGGCGCTAATGCTGGAGACGGCATGTCCCTCAGAAATTTAAAACTAGTTGCTAGAATGGCCAATGCATACCAGTTCACCAGTCCTAAATTCTCTAATTCAAGATTTGCGAATCGTCATTCAACGTAAAATTGTGCACAATATAAATAAAAGTAAATTTTTTACTGGTCATTAGCACGATGAAAGCCGGATGAGTTTCAAAGAATACAATTTTTAATTTCACGTGTGCGTTACGTTGACCATTGATGCTCTTACCGTCAAGAAGGTTTTTTTGTGTTTCGTCTAGTAAATGATTTGACGGGAAATAGTGCTTGCAAAATTAAATTGAAGAAAAAGTAAATGAACTTGGTTAAGATATAAATAATCTAAGAGGACAGGGGTATGGACGTGCAGCAGCAATGAGTGTGAGGTTCAGGAGTGTTCAGAGAGTAATAAAGGAAAAATCACAACCCTGTCTCACTCCGCTATTAATACTAAACCAATCACCTTTGACACCATTTGAGTCTTACACACGGCTCAACTATCGTCATTAACGATACTTGTTGATTCCATTCAGAACGCACTTATAGTCACCGCGAACGGCATATATGCACTAACACCTCGCATAGAGCTTCCCTATTAACGCCTATCATACGCCTTTTGCAAATCTAAACCATAAATAAATTTATTCTTCTTCTCTCTCGTTTCTTCCAGATATTTGTTTCAATGTAAAGATGTTGATCCATACATCCTCTACCATTTTCCTAAACGCAAATTGTTCTTCACAATCAGTCCTTCAGTCACTCAACGCTTTCTTTTGACCAAAATACCAGTAAATGTCTTCCCTACTACACTTATAAACTGATTCTTATAATTCCTACAGTTGCCCTTATGTCCTTCACTAACTATAAGTGTTATTACTGCTGCTCCTCAATCCTCAGAGCTACAGGTCAATAGCGCTTAGTTAAGCAACTCCAAATGCACAGTACATGCTCGCCGGCCTCATTCTTGATCATTTCCCAGTAATTTCATCTATACTGTGCAGATTTACCATTCTTCAAGCTTCTCACTCTACAACATTATTTTCCTCTTACTAAAAATCTTGCCACCATCAAACCCACACACATTCACTATCACCTCTTCATTACTGCCAATAACTATGCAGATTTTCGAAGAGTTCCCTTTCAACTCTCCTCACAATTCATCAGTTACAAAAACCATCCCTATTCATTATCTCAAGCAGATTCCTCTTCTTATTCTATCTTTCCAGCTTCCTTCCAAGAAAAGCTTCCTATTCACTTGTATAGTCCCATTCATCCATTTCAAACCGGTTATTTACATCTTTTTTTTTCTCTCCTAGGTAATTGAAATCATTATTTTTTCTCCTTTTATAACTCACAAACATCTTTTTTTTGAAACCTCGTCATTGGCTTTAGTCACTTAACAGCACAGCTTGTTTTTTCTGCTTTTAACCGGCTTGTATGCACTATTTGCGAGGTTCGCCACCTCACTGTTACCATTCTCACTACGCTACTTTAGCAGCATACTTCTTTTGCACCGCTAACAATCCCTTCCTTGCTTTCAGATTTGTTCAATTTTAACTTGTTCCCATTCAACAGATTTAAATACTTATCCTTATTAAATAGTTCACTAAACTTCTCACTCTTAATTCTACTCACCTCCTTCCTTATCACCTCCTTCCTTATCACCTTCCTCTTGATCCATGCCCCACTAACTTAATTTTACATAAAACAATATAATGATCCGATAACCATTCCTAACCCCTTCACATATTTAACATCCACACATACTCCAACATCTACTCTTCACCAACACAAAATCAATCATACTTTTCCCTTCTATACTATCTCTCCTACCCAACTCTAGTATACTTATTGAAACTCTTGTGTTTTTAAAGAAAGTATTACTTACATACATATCTCTCCTCACAAAAATCAATCACCTTCCTGCCATTCTCATTTTCTTCCGGCACCCCGAATCCACCTTTTATACCATCCCATTTTTGTTCACCTATCCAGTCATTTAGGACACCCAACACGATAAATATGCAGCTCCTACTCACCTCATCATTCGGATTATCCCAGAAAATCGCATTCTTTTCGAACATTGACCGCTCAGATGGACCTTATGTCAACGACAGCAGACATGACCTTTCAATTAAATTCTAACCATTAGATTCTACTACTCCAATGAGTGTGATCGACAAAACAAGTATGAAATTCTAAAATAGGGCTATGTACAAGGTCACTCATCAGATTGTAACTCCATTATCATTTCCTTCTACATCAGCTTCTATCAAAGTCCCACCACAACAACTGGAACCTGCTTATCAGTTGTCAAAAAATCTGTATATAAGTCAGAGCAAGAAAGCAAATCAAATTTATCCTTTCTAAATACTTCTATCACATCTCTCCTCTTCTCTCAACATTTATTTATACATTTTTGCTGAAAGATAGAAGATCACTTAGGGCGATCACGACCCTCTCCGAGGCATGCATTCGCATTCCTGGTAACAAATAAGTGAGAGTGGGCAGCCAACTGCGAATTACCACTATCCATTTGTCACTTCTATGACACGCAGAAACAATACGTTGTGGCAATTCTTTTTTCCCCCCACACATAGGGATAAAAATTATTTGAAATGCTGTACCGATGCTGTTGAAGAAGAGGAATATGGATATAAATACTTGTATGTGTACGTAATATGTGGATAAAAGATGGTGTCCTGTAAGATATTGTCGGAGGAGGAGCTGGATATGAACGCAAGATGGCGGTGGCGGGGGTAGAAGTGAACTATTAGCAGCTGAATGTCATGGGCAACCTATTCACCAAATGCCTAATCGGGAGGTAATTTCATCGCTGCGAGTATGCGTACTAATCTTTCTAATATCCTACTATATATATATTATTATATATAATAATATTAAAATTTTATAATAAATTAAAAAA
>JABUQX010075469.1:15000-17500 GCA_015478945.1 Trachelipus rathkii
TATTAAGAATTATTAATGTTCTTAATTTTTTTTCAAAAATATAAAACCAAAACTTTTGTGATAATTTTAAATTTATTTTATGTATTTTTTATTATATTATTTAGTTTTATAAGCGCAGCGTGAAGTTGCAAATACGGGAATATTTGAATCATATTCTCTAAGTCAGTTTAAATATTGATATTAAACTCATCTTATTAAATTTTCGTCTATTTATTAAGGATTTTAGTAATATTTTTAATTAAGATATATATATATAATATACTACTATTATATTAATATATACTTATAATATATATACTATATATATATATTATATATATATATATATATTT
This sequence comes from Trachelipus rathkii, assembly GCA_015478945.1. Lineage (NCBI taxonomy): Eukaryota > Metazoa > Arthropoda > Malacostraca > Isopoda > Trachelipodidae > Trachelipus > Trachelipus rathkii. The sequence continues at coordinate 15,333 of JABUQX010075469.1, forward strand.
ATATATATATTATATATTATTATGCCTATCGTATATACTGAAATTGATAAAGATGCCGATGTCTTATCAGAAAATTTTAAAGATTTTTTTTGTCTGAGGTAAAGAAATGTCGCATGAGTTAAGGCTAAATTATTATTTAGAAGCAGCTTAGGAAGTTAGTCAAAATCTACATAAAATATTTTAATTTTTTTTATTGAGTATAAAATTTGAAACTAAAGTATAAAATTTATAATATGGACAATATTATTTTTTTTAATGAAATTACGAAGAGGAGTAAGAAATTATTTATCCAGTTCTTTTCTAAATATTTTATTATTTTAAATAGAGCAATAAAGTGAACCTGAAAATACTTACGGTGATTGCATTCAAGAGCAATAATATTCTGTCAGTTTTCTTTATAAATGACTTATAAAACGCATAATTTTTGGATTACAAAAAATAAAGAAGACTAGTTCGTAAGTGATTTTTTGGTCCTAATGTTGGAGGTTTCGACGCAGTTAGTCAGGTATGAAGATTGTCTTCGCATGGCTCTTGGAGCTAGGGACGTGACCCTTTCTGCACTATTCAAATCATCCATCGAACTGTCGCACGTTGGAGTATGCTACGAAATCATTTCTGTTGATCGACACCTACCTGCATCCATGAGTACACGGTGTTTCGAATAATATATATATGTATAATATATATATATTATTACTATAGTATATATATTATATATATATATATAGTTTATATAATATATATATTATCTATATAATATATATATATATATAGTAGATATTATATATTTATTATAATTAATATATAGGATATACTATATATATTAGTATATATATATAAAGTAAATTAATAATTTATAGATTAAAATTTATTAAAAATAAAAAAGATAATTTTAAAGGTATATTATATATATGAATGATGATATATAGTTATAGGCTTTACATATTGAGAGTATATATATACACCCGGGTATATAATAATACATATATATATCTTGTATTAAATTTTGTATTAGAACTCGAAATGGTTGGTAAGCTATCTCAGAATTATTTTACTGTCTCAGAATGCTATCTCTGAATTATTTACCTACGCTAAGATTGCCATCTTTCATTGTTAAATAATGAAAAAAAGAAGAATTGATTTAGTTTTAGGCACCGTTTTGCCAGATAACCCGCGTTAGTTCGCGGGCCGGTCTGCCATGCATGGGGACAAAGTGTATCTCACCTACGGTATTCGTTAATAAAAAAAGGCAATGGGGCGTCCAAAATTCGCTCTATACAAATTTACGTAGATAATCATTTAACTGAAATAAATTGCTAAGTTACCAATTTTATGAGCTTAGCGTGAAGTCCAAAATATGTATCAATTTCATTTTACTTTTTTGCTAATATTAATTAAATATATGAAAATTCAACAAATCAAAGAAAAGTTTGTGGCTTTTCGTTTCATAATTTGGGATGAATAAAATGCATTTCCCAGTTTTTCCCAACTTACAAGTTAATTTTTTTATTGCCTTTGGTTTAATAAATTACTATATATATTATATATAATTATAAGTATATATATATATATATATGATATATATATATATATATAATATATAACGTATTATATATATATATAGTATATATATTATATATATATATTATATATCTATATATATGGATAAAACATTGTTAATAATTCAGTAATAAAGGTCATGTTCCTAAATTATTTTATTAATGAGAAACAGAAAATAAATTGAATTTGGAAACCCTTCATTTTTTAAATTTACTAATCATGGAAAACAGCAACAGACTACTAAACTCAAGTTTTCCAGAAAAATAAAAAGACCTTCAATTTTTTGTGGATTGAGCCTTTGCAGTAATTTCCATTGCTGTATAAATGTAATAGTGTCAAGACACTACAGAATAGAGCTTTCCATTTGTCATCTAATTATCCATTAATGCATATGAAGTTTGAAATTTTTTTGAAATTTTTAAATGCTAATTTATGCTTCCTATTTTGACTCATCGTTCAATAAGTTCTTTCTTAAGATAACTAACATACCATCCTCCCTCCTCCCTCCTCCCCCTCAAAAAAAGAGAAGAGAATTCACCAATTTACCTTTAAATGAATAAATATACCTAAATATGAAACCTATCGTCTTACAAGAAAGTTTCCTCCAA
>JABUQX010075469.1:25000-39901 GCA_015478945.1 Trachelipus rathkii
TATATATATAAGGTCAAAGATCATGATATTCAATCAACTGCTTCAGTATGTAGCCATGCTCCCTCTATTTCATTATCATTATTCCCATTGAGTATCAATCTTCAATCAATATTCAACTAATCATCCACGTGACATCCAATCTTCGGCAGTACTCATGTAACCAGAAATTATCATTTCTATTTGTTTAACAATAGTTCACTCAATCTAAATTACTTAAATTGGTCTCAAAATAACGAGCTGCTCAGCTCGGCCCTTATAGTTAAATAAGATAAAATATTTTCGTTTCTAAAAGGCATAATTACTTATTAGTGAAGCAACATAGTAATTTTTGTGAATGCAAAAGATTTGTTCTTATATTTTGATATTTTTTTCCTATTACCTATTATTACTAGTTTGAAATTTGTTTGCCAAAGCTAATTCGCATTATTGTTCTGCATCAGTTAAACAATACCTTATTATTAATTTTACTTAAATATATATATATATATTATATATATATATATACTATATATATATAATATATATTTTTTGTGAAAAAAAAAATATATATATTATTATATATAATATATATATATAATATATATTATATATATATTTCTTATATATAATATATATATATATATATATTATTATATATAATAATATATATATATATATATATATATATATATATATATATATATATCGACAATCTATTTAATTTTCGAATATTTACTTGGTGAAAACCAAGATTGAGAAATGGGGAAGAGAATCGATTAATGAAATTCAGTAAATTTCGGTATATCGGAGTTGGAATTTTACTGAGCAAATTATGGGTTTTACAAAGAGTCCAATTCCACAGAATTATTATTTATTTGTTCTGTGAAGATGAAATTAATATTTAAAACTTTTACATTTATTTACAAATTGTAGAAATAAACTATGATTTATTTGAATACTTATGAGTATATGATTACAGAAATTTCATAAGTCCCATTACTATTTGTTTTTCTTGCTTGTACAGGGAGTTATATATATAAATATATATATATATATATATATATATATATATATATATATATATATATATATATATTATATATATATATATATATATATATATATATTATATATATATATATATATATAAGGATAGATATAAAAATATTATATATTTATATTATATTATATATATAATATTATATATATATATATATATATATATAGTATATATTATTAGTATATATTATATATATATATATAGGGTATATATATACTATTATATATATATATATATATATATATATATATATATATAACTTTACGGGGAGGATATAAAGCATTCGGAGCTATTAATTATATTACCAACATTGGGCAAATATCGAGTACTTTGGTACATTCCATTGCACTCCTGTGCCCAATAGGTTGCCTCATTTCGTGTTCATCTCCATATTCTTCTCACAATAAAGTAATTTAGTGTACTTACACTCCATAAAACACTTTTGCAGAAAACACTTTCCTTTAATCAAGACGTTCGGCTTCCAAAATTAGATTTCAAATTAGAACACATTCTCTTTTTTTCTCTCCTTTCTCTGAAAGCATCTTTGAAAGCAAATTTGAAAGCAATTTGAAAGCAATTTGAAAGTCAACAACCGACAATGATTTTCTTTTAGTTCTCAAGATGCAGAAGGTGAACTTGCCAATCATTTATTTCTCTATCCAGAAAAAAACTCGAACAGTTTCTGCAGGTCCCTACTCGTATTCCTAATGGTCTTAGAGATGGACTCAACATTTAGATGGTTAGGTTAGATAGATTTATAAAATACGTTTTATAATAATAATTCTAAATTTATAGAGAGGCGAAAAAATTTCTACCTTCCCTAATTCTCTTTAAAAATATATCTGTAATACTTTATTTCTCCCATTCAAATCCTAAAGTAAATTCTAAAGAACCTAAATTTTTTATTTACTAAATTTTTTAAAACAAATTTTCATCATTCGGAATAAAGGGGACGTTAAGTTTTCCCTTCCCCCACCACCACCGAGAAAAACCACCGCATAATCCAGTGTTATCTGACCGTCCCCTTATACTGCCGCCATTACAACAATTTCTACCGACCATTCAAATCGCATAACTCTTTCATTGAGGAGGTCTTGTGCTACTCGTCTATTTTCACAGACAAATTTTTCTCTGTCCAACATTCTGACCCCAGACTTAACCGCTATGCTCATTTTTACATGTACACTACTGGTATAAAGTGTGAAATACACATCCGGTTTCTGATTTTGCACTTCCTATCACTTAAACACTTTTAAATGCAGTGTTTTATTTCAAGTCGCTCCTTGGTTGATCGGATTTACGGTTCAACTTCAAATTCTGATGGACCAAAGGAATATATATATATATACTTAGATAATTATATATATATATATATATATATATATATATATATTATATATATATATTATATATATATATATATTATATATATATATATATATATATTACTATATATATATAATATTATATATATATATATAATATATAGTAGTAGATAAGTGTACACCTGCGCGTGCCACCCTTTTTCTGCTAGGAATGAATAGAGATATTTGCTTTAAACCTTGGTACATGGTCATTGTTGAGGTGTATAAACTGTATCCCAAGGCCGAGTTTTATGGTGACCGGAGTAGGTTCCCCCTAAGGGGGTGCTGGCCCCCGAGAGCGTAAGCCGGTACGGCGGTCCCGCGGTTTATACCCATTTGGCTTTCCAAACCCGAGTTGAGTTAAAGCCTAATCGGCATTTTACTGACCCAGGTTGTTCGATGCGCGGTAAGAAGAGAGAAGCGCGCGCGCACGCGTGCGCATACACATACACATTATTATTATTATTATTATTATTATTATTATTTTTATTTTTATTACAATTTGTATAGTATTGATGTAATGTTGAAATGTTTCTTCATCACTAATACTATTAGCTTTAGTTTAGTGTCATTTACTGTTTAATAATACTAATTATTGTTAATTAACATTTGAATTAGGCAATATTGTTAATTATTATTTATTTATTTGGCTTTTAATTATTATTATTATTATTATTATTATTATTATTATTATTATGTATTATTATTATATTAATTATATTATTATTATTATTAATTATTATTATTATTTATATTAACTTGAATATGATGATTAACATTAATATTATTAATTATTATTGCTATTATTATTAACTATCTTCATTATCATTGATTATTATTATTATTTATTTGTATTTTTTTATTTATTTATTATTATTATTAATTATATTATTATTATTATATTATTATTTAATGATTATTATTATATTTATTATTACTATTGTTATTACTATTGTTATTATTATTGTTATTATTATTATTAATTAATTATTATTATTATTACTTATTATTATATTATTATTTACTATTATTTATTATTTTAAATATATTATTTATTATTATCATTATTACTATTATTATTATTATTATTATTATTATTATTAATTAATTATTGATATTTATTTTATTATCTTATTATTTTATTATTATTATTATTATTGTTATTTTATAAGTATTATTTTTATTTTATTACTAATAGACCAATTTTATGGTTATTATATTTATTATTATAAATAGAGTTATTATTATTATTATTATATTATTATTTATTATTTTATATTAATTATTTATTAATTATTATTATTTTATTATTAATTATTATATATTATTATTATTTATTATTATTATTATTATTATTATTATCATTATATTTCTAATTATTATTATTATTATTTATTATTATTCATTAATAATTATAATTATTATTATTATGTATTATTATTATTAATTATTATATTATTATTTTATTATTATTAATATTATTATTATTATTATATTATTATTATTATTTATTATTATTATTATTATTATTATTTATTTTTATTATTGTTATATATTATTATTATTATTATTTATTTTTATTATATTATATATTAATAATAAATATTATTATTTTTATTATTAAAATTATTATTATTAATTATATTATTATTTTATTATTAATTTAATTATTATTATTATATTATTATTATAATTAATTATTATTATTATTATATAATTTATTATTATCTATTATATTATTATTATTTATTATTATTATTATTATTATTATTACTTTAATTAATATTTTATTATTTATCATTACTATAATTATTATTATATTATTAATTATATTATTAATTATTTATTATTATTATTATTATTATTATATTATAATTATTATTATTATTTATTATTATTTTTGTTATTTACTGTTATTTTTGTTTATTAATTATTATATTTATTTTTATATTATTATTACTATTATTGTTGAGGCTCAATGGCGAAAACGTCCCCTAATGTAGCCCTTTTCATCATCTATTTATATTATTATTAATTAATAACGTCGAAGATTACGCGATCTCGACGAGAATTCGAATCATAGTCGAAAACGATCCGCTGTAAGGACTTTTTTTTACGCATCCCCGACTATTGCTTTCCGGCCGCGGTTTGCTTCTTCGCATCCCGTCAAGACAACCGACTTTGGATTGCCAGCCTGCCTCCGACTCCGACCTTATCGTATCGTGCTAAATTTTGGGGATGGTCAGATGATGAGGTAACCTCAGTGTCATACGAGTTACGCCTGCTGGGTCCCACGCGAAGGGGGACCAACCCCCATTTAAAAAAATTATAAATTGATCGTATAAAAGCTGAAATATTGGTGAGAAAGGAATTCAGATTGAGTTCTAGAAAGAGTTAGTATAGGAATTATGAGTTGGCTCCGGCACAGGTGCTGAGCCACTGGTGTGGCTATTATGTATAATAAACAATTCCCGTATAACAACAATGTAGGTGTCTTTATATGTTAATGGATCTGTAGATTTCGAAAATAATGGTTTCAGACCCAAAGAAACAGAAAAAATAAATAAATAATTAATAAATAAATAAATAGAATAAATAAATAAAAAATGTTAAATACCTTTTTATATTTTATAACTTACAAATTTACCGTTATTCTTTACATACCCTAAAGCAGTAAATCACTAAATCAAAACACCCATCATGCCTACGCTTCCTGTCACCCTCCTGAGCCATCTTGTGATCTAATTGGATCTATTGATTAGGTCAAAATTTTCTAAAATTTTCATGTTTTCATAACCTAAAGCAGTAAATCAATAAATAAAACCACTATCCAACCTCCCCCCTGACCATCTGTGATCTATTTGATCTATTTGATTAAAGGCAAATTTTTACTAAATTGTAACGTTTTTCATCTATAAACGCAGGTAAACACTAATCAAAACCACTATCCACCAACCATCCATACCACCTTCCTGGCCATTCTGTGATCACTATGATCTTTGAATTAAGTGTCAAATTTTTTACTAATTGTATACGTTTTATCATACCTAAAGCAGTAAATCACTAAACCAAACCACTATCCAACCTCCCTCCAATCCACCTTCCTGGGCCAACCTTGATCTAATATTGATCTATTGATCTATTGATTTCAAGTCACATTTTGAGTATGAATTTTTGGAATAAACATAAACATAAATCGAAGTTCTTAATACAAAGATCAATCAATATATGTCAACGTAACAAAGTTTTCAACATTAATCAAAGATTACTTAGCATTATCCTAAACTAAGAAATATATATACACAATGCAAACCTGGACAACATCTTAAAACCAGGAATAAACCTGTAAACGTTAACAAAGTTCTACACTTAACAACAAGTAAAAGTAACTCACTAGCAACACAAAGACGTATCCTTTCAACTTTATCAGCATTATCTCTAACATAACAATGTTAATTTTTACATTAACATGGTAATATTTAAAAAAAATTTATCACAACAATGGTTAACTATCAATACTGATCAACGAATATACTCTAATATAATAAGGTTTCCACATCAATAAAGCTAACATGGAGTAACATGAACTAAGAAAATAAATGTACAAAAGACAAACCTATCACAACTTACACATAGAATAAACTATTAACATATAACAAAGTTGCCCACACGAGCCGAAAGTATGCTAAACAATAAAAAAGTTTCCATCAATTAATAAGCTAACAATAGCATCAACTGAACTAAGAAAATATTGCCCAAAGACAAAACTATCACAAACTTACACACAAATAAAAGCTGTTAACATTAACTAAAGTTTCCACACTTAACACGCAGTAAAAGCAACTAACATGAGTATGCAAAATCGTAACCTAATCTCACTTTTTCAAGCATAACTACTAAACACATATTATAACGTTAATTCATTACATTCTAAACACCAGTAACATTAATAGCTAATAATTATCACAACATTGGTTAATTTTTAACATACAGAGCAGCGAAAGTAAGCTAACGTAACATTGTTTTCACATTATAAGCTAACATAGCATCAACTGAACTTAGAAAATAATGCCCAAAGACAAACATCACAACTTACACACGAATAAATTGTTAACATTAACAAAGTTCCACACTTAACACCAGTAAAGCAACTAACATGATGGAATGCAAAACGTAACCTAATCTTACTTTATTCAAGCTATAACTCTAACATATGAACGTTAATCTTACACTAACACAGTAACATCTTAATACTAAAAATTTCTCAACAACATTGGTTAATTATCCTACAGAGCAGCGAAAGTATGCAAGCTAACGTAACAAAGTTTTTCACATTAATAAAGATTAATTAGCATCATCTAAACTAAGAATATAATGCCCAAAGACAAACCTGACACATCTTTAAACACGAATAAAACTGTTAACATTAACAAAGTTCCACACTTAAGACCAGTAAAGTAACTAACATGATATGCAAAACGTAACCTATTCTTAGTTTTTCAAGCATATCTCTACATATTAACGTTAATCTTACACTGACACAGTACATGTTAACTAAATTGTCTCACAACATTGTCAAGTTCTTTATACAAAGATCAATCAATATACTCTAACATAATAAAGGTTTCCACATTAATAAGCCTAACATTGACGTACATGAACTAGAAAATATGACAAAAGACAAACCTACACAACTACACACGAATAACTGATACATTAAAAAAGTTCCACTGAGTTCTTTATATATCTACCACGAATATAATGCTAACCAACAAAGTTTTAGCATTAATAAAGCTAACATAGCATCATATGAACTAGGAATATAATGTACAACGACACACACAGCTTACGCACTAATAACTGTTAACATTAACAAAAGTTCCTCACTTAATAATACCAGTAAAGTACTAACTTTACATTACAAACCGACCGTGTTCAATTCTTTTTTTCTCAGCATTATCTCTAAACATATTAACGTTACATCTTACCATTGTACACAGTACATTATCAAAAAATATGTGTCATGAACCATACCTAACCAATCATATACCTAACGAGTAAATACGAATAGTAACAGTTTTTAGATATCTCTTTTTAAACTCCGCCTCCTTTCAGAAAATACACTCTAACATGAGAATGATTTACGCTTAACTATTTGCATAAGTGATGCATACTATTTATATTTGACCTCTATGGCCAGGAATACAAAGCAATGTAGCAGTCGCCATTCAGTTTAACGATTAATATAAATGAAACCATCGTTTGGGATACAGACTCTCGTGGAAGAATATCCACACAAGGCGTAGAGATGCAAGGGAGATGTCATCGTATCAAACAGCGAAAAACTATCCTAACTGAAGAAAATAGGTGTATAAACCATCCCTTAATGAGTATGAGATTTCTTCTTCAAACCAATCAGAAGAAGTAAACAAGAATACAACGTACGAATGAACCATATCAGTTCAATATTCTCGAGGTTGTCGTTTCGACAACACAACAACAACAAACAACAACAACAATAAACGTAACATTTCAACAACTGCAATACTAACCAACGAAATATCAATGCTAACGTAACATTGTTTTCACATTAATAAAGCTAAATAGCATTACCAGAGCTAAGAAATTATTAATGTACAACGACGAATCTAACACAACTTAAGCACGAATATAACTGATTAAATTAAACAAAGTTCCGACACTTAACACCTGTAAAGTAACTGACATTGCATACAAAACTAACCTATTCATACTTTTACCAAACATATTCTCATAACCATATTACGTTAAATATTTACATTGACAGACAGTATTATTTAGCAAGATTTATCATAACTTGTTTATTTATCATTACATGAGCAGTGAAAGTATCTAACGTAACAAAGTTTCCACATTAATAAAGCTAACATATAATAACCTGAAATCTTAAAGAATATAATGTACAACGACAAACCCAACACACCATATGCACGAATAAACCACTAAACATTAACAAACTTCCGTCCTTAACAACAGTAAAGTATCAAAATCTCTTCTTTTTATAAACGTTAACTAACACAGAGTCCTTTTTTCAATGTCATATCTCTGACAATATCAATGTTAATTTTACATTAACATCGTAATATTTAACAAAAGTTTAGCTAAACCTGTCTAATCATCATACATACTGACAAAGAATATAACGCTGACGTAACAAATGTTTTTACATCAACTTCGTTAACATTTTAAACAAAAGAAATCATCATAATCCTCGTCATAAATATCATAATCCCGCGCGAATTTAAATCGCAAATAACAAATGTTTTAACCAAACATAAACAAAAAAATAACAAATTTTAATCCTAACATAACATAAAAATAAGATTCTTTTGATAAAATAATCCAGTAAAACGCTAATATTTACTGATTTTTACAAGGCAGCTAAATCAGTGAAATAAGTAATCAACACACTCCATCCCAGCAGTCCCTACCCGTCCACCGCTGTGATCTTTGAGGCTTTTGATTCAATCATTAATTCAGTTATCATTTTTGTACAAACATAACATAAAAAATATCGTTCTTTCAATATACTACTACGAATATGCCTTAATCCTATACACAAGCTTTATAGAATCAATAAAGCTAACAAATCATGACCTCGACTAGGATTAACTGTAACAAAATGCAACCTAGACATACTCCGCGTAATGAATAATCAGCTACGTCTGAAAATTCCCTACTGATCAAGATAAAGTAGCTAACAGGTCATTCAATACTCGATATGTTCCCAATTTTCGAGCATATTAGCACAGGTAGCCGTATATCTAACAAAATCCATTAACAAAGTGACCAATCTAATCAAAGATGCCACCATCTTGAACTATGATTGAACACTATCCTTCACTCAAAGGTGTCACTCGTTTTACGAGTATACACATCTTTGAACCTAGAATAACGTAGACATTCAGCAAAACTCTGGGGCAACCTAACATTATTCACAAAAACTTAAACCTAGGTTCACGTTCTACATATCATCGTCAGTTTAACCAACAAAATAATCTTCAAAAACTCATCATTTCTCTAATAAATCAGTGTTATTTTCCCATTGTCATATAGTAATATTAACATAACGTACTAAACTTACGGAATAAACAGTTTTCATTAACCAAGAGTATCTAAGCAACACATTACCTTCCGAGAAAAAACCCAGTGGGATGCGCCCCTTGAAAGTGTGTGAATCCTGCGAGGGGGGATCAACCCGAAGGGGTGTAAGTGGGCTTAGGCAGGTGCGACCCTTCGTTGAGGCTCGCCCTTCGGGCTGGACCTCAGGGATCGGTGTACACCCCTTGGGGCATCCCGCCTCGCAGGATTTCACACCCTTGTCAAGGGGCGCATCCTACTGGGTTTTCTCTCGGAAAGGTAATGTGTTGCGTTTTAGATACTCTTGGTTAATGAAAAACTGTTATTCGTAAGTTAAGGTACGTTATGTTAATATCACTAATGACAATGTGGAAAATAACACTGATTTGTAGAGAAGATGAATGAGTTTTTGTAAGATATTTTTGTGTTAACTGACGATGATTTGTGTTAGAAACGTGAACCTAGGTTAAGTTTTTGTTTTGAATAATGTTAGGTTTGTGCCCCAGACTTTTGCTAATGTCTACGTTTATTCAATAGGTCAAATGATGTTATACTCGAAACGAGTGACACTTTGATGAAGAATAGTGTCAATTCATAGTTCAAGAATGGGTGGCATCTTTTGATAGATTGGGTCACTTTGTTAACGGGTATTTTTGTTAGATAATACGGCTTTACCTGTTGCTAATATGCTCGCGGAAAGTGGGAACATATCGAGTATTGTATGAACTGTTAGCTACTTTACCTTGAATCAGTAGGGAATTTTTCAGGACGTTAGCTGATTATTCATACGCGAGTTATGTTAGGTTTACATTTGTACATTATATTCCTAAGTCGCGGTTATGATTTGTTAGGCTTTATTGAATTCTAAAACCTTTGTTGGTTAAGCATAAATTCGTAGGTTAGTATATAAAGAACATTATTTTTATGTTATGTTGTACAAAATGATACTTGAAATATGACTTGAATCAAAAGCTCAATAGATCACGGGGTGGGACGGGTAGGGGACTGCTGGGATGGGTGGTTTGATTTACTTATTTACTGATTTACTGCTTTAAAATCAGTAAATTATTCGTTTTACTGTGATATTTTACTCAAAGAACTTATTTTTATGTTATGTAGGATAAAATTTTGTATTTTTTGTTATGTTTTGGTTAAAAACTTTGTTTATGTTTGCGATTATTCCCTGGGATTATGATATTTAAGAACGAGATTAATGAAATGAATTTTTTTGTTTAAAATGTTACGAAGTTGATGTAAAACATTTTTTACGTCAGCATTATATTCTTTGTCCAGTATGATGATTAGACAGGTTTAGCTAAACTTTTGTTAAATTATTACGATGTTAATGTAAAATTAACATGATATGTTAGGAGAAATGCTTGAAAAAGTGTGAATAGGTTACGGTTTTGTAGACAAAGTGTTATGTACTTTACTGTTGTTAGGTAGGGCGAAAGTTTGTTAATGTTAGTGGTTTATTCGTGCATATGGTGTGTTGGGTTTGTCGTTTTGTACATTATATTCTTAGTTTCGGTTATGATATGTTAAGCTTTATTATGTGGAAACTTTGTTACGTTAGCAATATATTCACTGTTCTGTATGATAATTAAACAAGTTTATGATAAATTTTCTTGCTAAAAATTACTGTGTCAATGTAAAATTAACGTTAATATGTTTAGAGATATGTTGGTAAAAAGTATGAATAGGTTACGTTTGTATGCAATGTCAGTTACTTTAACAGGTGTTAAGTGTGGAACTTTGTAATGTTAACAGTTTTATTCGTGCTTAAGTTGTGTTGATTCGTCGTTGTACATTATTTTCTTAGCTGCTGGTAATGCTATGTTAGCTTTTATTAATGTTGAAAAAAAATGTACATTTGCCACATATTTCTTTGTTTTTTTTCCCAAGAACTTATCTTTCTACTATGTTATTGTTGTTGTTGTTGTTGTTGTTGTTGTTGTTGTTGTTGTTGTTGTTGTTGTTGTTGTTGTTGTTGTCGAACGAGAATATATACTCTTTTGAACTGTTATGGTTCATTCGTACGTCGTAATTCTTGTTTACTTTCTTCTGATTGGTTGAAAGAAAGAAACTCTTACATTTAAAGGATGTTTATACACTATTTTCTTCAATAGGATTAGTTTTTCGCTGTGTTTGATTACGATGACATTCCCTGCATCTCTACGCTTTGTTTGTTGATATCTTTCCCGAGGCAGTTTCGTTATTCCCAACGATGTGTCATTTATATTTAATCGTAAACCGAATGGCGACTGCTACATTGCTTGTATTCCTGCCAGAGGGTCAAATATAATAAGTATTGCATCACTTTATGCAAATAGTTAAAGCGTAAAATCATTTTTCATGTTTAGAGTTGGTATTTTCTGAAAGGAGGCGGAGTCTAAAAAGAGATAAGTCTAAAAACTTTACTTTATTCATAGTTACTCGTTAGGTATTCTGATGGTTAGGTATGGTTTATGACACACATTTTTTTTGATAAATGTTACAGTGTCAATGTAGATTAACGTTAATATGTTAGATATATGTTTGGAAAAAGTATGCACAGGTTACGTTTTGTATGTAAAGTTAGTTACTTTACTGGTGTTAAGTGAGGAACTTTGTTAATGTTAACAGTTTATTAGGGCGTAAGTTTGTGTTAGGTTTGTCGTTGGTACATTATTTTTTAGTTCTGGTAATGCTATTTAGCTTTATTAATGGAAAACAATTGTTATGTTAGCTATATTCGGTGGTTAGTATTAAAGAACTCAGTGGAACTTTTTTAATGTTAACAGTTTCTTCGTGTGTAAAGTTGTGTTAGGTTTTGTCTTTGTACATTATTTTCTTAGTTCATGTTACGTCATAAATAGCTTTATTAATGTGGAAACCTTATTATGGGTTAGAGTATATTCGTTGATTAGTATGATAATTAACCAATGTTTTGAGAAATTTTAGTTAAATGTTACTGTTTCAGTGTAAGATTAACGTTAATATGTTAGAGATATGCTTGAAAAAGTAAGAATAGGTTACGTTTTGCATACCATGTTAGTTGCTTTACTGGTGTTGAGTGTGGAACTTTGTTAATGTTAACAGTTTATTTGTGTGTAAGTTGTGATAGGTTTGTCTTTGTGTATTATATTCTTAGTTAAGATGATGCTAAGTAATCTTTAATTAATGTGAAAAACTTTGTTAGCGTTAGCATACTTTCACTGCTTTGTATGATAATTAACCACTGTTGTGAGAAATTTTAGTTAAATGTTACTGTGTTAGTGGTAAAGATTAAACGTTAATGATGTTAGAGTTATGCCTTGAAAAAGTAAGATTGGTTTACGTTTTGCATACCATTGTTAGTTGCTTTACTGGTGTTAGTGTGGAACTTTTGTTAATGTAACAGTTTATTTGTGTGTGTAAGTTGTGATAGGTTTGTCTTTGTTCATTATTTTCTTTAGTTTTGGTAATGCTATGTTAGCTTATAATGTGGAAACTTTGTTACGTTAGCATACTTTCCCTGCTTGATCAGTGTAATTAACCAATGTTGTGATAAAATTTTAGCTAAATGTTACTGTGTTAGTGTAAGATTAACGTTTAATATGTTAGAGTTATGCTTGAAAAGTGTGAATAGGTTACGTTTTGAATACCATGTTAGTTGCTTTACTGGGTTAAGTGTGGAACTTTGTTAATGTTAAACAGTTTATTTGTGTGTAAGTTGTGATAGGTTTGTCTTTTTGCATTATTTTCTTAGTTTATTAAGTTGATGCTATGTTAGCTTTATTAATGTGGGAACCTTGTTATGGTAGCATACTTTCGCTCGTGTGGAACTTTGTTAATGTTTAACAGTTTATTCATCGTGTAAGTGTGTGTTAGGTTTGCATTTGTACATTATTTTCTTAGTTATGTTACAACCATGTAGCTTTATTGATGTGGAAACCTTATTATATTAGAGTATATTCGTTGATTAGTATGATAAGTAACCAATGTTGTGATAAATTTTTTTTAAAAATAATTACTATTGTTAATGTAAAAATTAACATTGTTATGTTAGAGAAATGCTTGAAAAAGTGTGAATAGGTTACGTTTTTGTGTGCTATGTTAGTTACTTACTGTTTGTTAAGTTGTAGAAACTTTGTTAACGTTTAACAGTTTATTCCTGTTTAAGATGTTGTTCAGGTTTTGTCATTGTTGTATTATATTCTTAGTTTAAAGATGAGCCTAAGTAAAATCTTTATTAATGTGAAAACTTTGTTAACGTTAACAGTTTATTGATTGATCTTTGAATAAAGAACTTGATTTTATGTATGTTATTCCCAAAATGATACTCAAATGTTGACTTGAAAGTCAATATAAAAGATCAATAGATCAATAGATCAGGGATGGCCAGGAAGGTGGTGGATGGTGGTTTGAAGTGGTTTGATTTTAGTGATTTACTGCTTTAGGGTATGTAAACGGTTACAATTTTAGTAAAAATTTGACCTTAATCAAACTAGATCAATAGATCACAGATGGCCAGGAAGGTGGATGGGAGGGTGGTAGGATAGTGGTTTGATTTTAGTGATTACTGCTTTTAGGGTATGTAAAACTTTACAATTTTAGTAAAAATTTGACCTTAATCAATAGATCAATAGATCACAGATGGTCAGGGAGGGAGTTTGGATAGTGGTTTGATAGTGATTTACTGCTTTAGAGTATGTAAAACATGAAAATTTTAGTAAAAAATTTGACCCTTAATCAATAGATCGAATAGATACAGATGGTCAAGGAGGGTGACAGGAAGTAGATGGGATGGTGTTTGATTTAGTGATTTAACTGCTTTAGGGTATGTATAACGTTACAATTTTAGTAAATATTAACATAAAGAAGTGTAAGAATTTTTAATTTATTTATTTATCTTATTTATTCATTTAATTTATTTATTTATTTATTTATTTATTTATTTATTTATTTTTTTTTTTTCTTTCATTTTTATTTTGAAACCATTATTTCCGAAATCTACAGATCCAATAACATATAAAGACACCTACAATTGTTGTTATACGAATGTTTATTAACTAAGCACCGCAGTGGCTCCAGCAGGGCCTGTGCCGGAGCACTCCTCAGAATTCCTATACTAATCTCTTTCTAGAAACTCAATTCTGAAGTCCTCTCACCAAATTTCAGCTTTATACGATCAATTATTTTTTTTTTAGTGGGGGTGGTCCCCCTTCGGGGGGAACCCCATGCAAGCGTAACTTCGTATACAACTGAGGTTACCTCATCATCTGACCTCCTCCAAATTTTAGCCACGATACGATAAGTTCGGAGTCGGAGGCAGGCTGGCAATCAAAGTCGGTGTCTTGAACCGGATGCGAAGAAGCACCACGGCGGAAAGCCAAAGTCGGAGTGCGGTAAAAAAAA
>JABUQX010075470.1:0-50000 GCA_015478945.1 Trachelipus rathkii
GAGAGAGAGAGAAGAGGAGAGAGAGAGAAGAGAGAGAGAGAGAGTTGCAAACAGAGGTTTCTTGACACATTTAATTATTTCATTTATTTACTTATGTACAAGAGTTTTATTTATAATTTATTTATTAATTTCAATATTCTGAGTAATCAACCTACCTTTTTCCCGTTGTTAGCACAGGTTTACCAATAGAAATGATCTGGGTAAAATTATTGTCACCTGGAGTATTTCCAGCTTTTTGTTCCGAAGAAGTCAAGGCTCCTGTTCAAAATGATCCCTTTGACGGAGAAATTGTAAATTTATATAGTATTACTTTTTTTTTCCTATTGATACCGATTTGGAATGTCTGGTACCGAGGTTCCATAGTTCTTTTTTTATGGTTTTTTTAACAAATCACAAATATCGACCATGCAATTATAACATTCGACATAAAAAAAGAAGACCATTTGTTTATTTATTGAAGGGGCAAAAAACTGGTTTAAAGAGAAAAGATTCAAGAAGCAGGGTGTATCTGTCTTAAATGTCTGTATTCTGTCACGTCATGTCTCTATTGTCTGGATCTGTCTTTATATAATATCATAACCTATTCCATCGCTAATCATCGTAGCCATCATCATATCCCTATATTAGAGTATTAAGTTAGTAAGATAATATTGTATGAATAAATAGATACTAGATAGTATTGATAGTAATATATTATATTAAGATAGTATATATACGTATATTATATATATATATATATAGTTTTTATTGCCCAGAAACCATATATTTTAAAGAGATAGAATAAGTGTTGATGTAGCAAGTGGACAGAAGGAAAAATCCAGTAAGAGATTTAGATTCTAAATTTTTCATAGTTTTAATTCATTGTTTATCACATAATTTTATCTGTCTTTTATATCATCCGTGAATCATCTACTCAGTCGTCATCAGGGGTTCGTTCACTCAAATCTACGCTTTCACCATGTCCATCTCTCTTTATAATCATCACTTACTCTATCTTTATCCCTGGGTCAATTCATCTTTATGTAGGCCGAGTACATGAAATAGTAAATCCAGATAGGTGAATAGTGTACTGTAAGTAGTAGGTTAATGATAAATAGAGAATTACGTATGAGATGATAAGTCAGGGTGACTGTAGCTTAAGGGATAAGTCTATATATTAGTACTATGTATAGATTTAGTAGAGTGTATATGATGACTTAACGTACTAGGGTACAATATACAGTCATATATAATATATATAAGATAATGTATATATATTTACACCTACCCTAATGTATATATAGTAATTATATATATTAATCAAGTATTACACTAAGTGATGAACGATTATTAGTAATATAGAAAATATTATAAGTCAATGACTATCTAGTACTATAGGGTATATAGTAATATATTATTAGATTATGTATGTTATAGTAGCGCGCAATTTGATAAATATAAAAATGATACGAATTATGATGAGCTGATATGAAGGTAAATACATGATTAATATGAGGTGATAGTACTATATATTATAATATGTGCGAATAAAGTATAAAGTATTATATAACATAATAGTAATAATATATTATTATGTAGATATATATTTATAAAATAATAATATAGTATAAAGGGAATTAAAATATGTAGTAACATAGATATATAATATAGTAATATAGTATATTTATAATATATAGATATAATATATAATTTAGTACTATATATACTACTTAATCGATAATTATGTATTAGTATACAGTAATGATGAAGAGCATATACATATTTATATAGTATATATATTATATAATATATTATATAGTATATATAATGAAGTAGTTATATGATAATATATATATACATTATATACGTATATATTATATATACTATGTATATACTCTATATTTATTAATGTTTGTAAAGGACGAGTTTATATATATATATAGATATACTATAGAATAATATTATATAAAGAAAGATAATGAAAATAGTATATATAGGTTTAATATTAGTAGACATATAGATGATATATATATGATATGATATAGTTATTATTAGTATTATATAATATTACTAATAATAATATACTATACTATTTATACTATATATCAATTTATAGTATCTTATATTTATATATACCTATAGATATTATATATAATGATATCAATACGCGTAGATAATTAAGTATATATGATATATATATATATTATATAATATGTAATAAAACTATATGATATATATAATTATAGTATAATGTAAATACATAATTATAATTATAAATTCATACGGATAAGTATATATAAAGTAATATAGGTATATATATGTAATTATAATATAGTATAGGTTAAACAGTTATGATCCGCAACAAGTAACGAACTGATGTCTTTATTGAATTATGGTATTTATTGCCTGAGAATTGAAAGTTATCATACTTTGAAGTGTGACACTTGGGGAGTTCACGAAGAAGATTGCACAACGTTTTTATTGTCATTGCCAACCGGGCAAGGGTCCATTTCCACTGACGGGTGTTTATTCAGCGTGTTACAGTAATCTTTATGCCTTTATCGTCAAAATGATGACACTTCAACTTCATTTTTCTAACCTTAGGAGAGGGGTAGAAATCTCACGTAGCTCTATATATGTGCTGTTTGGAAGGATGGATGATACTTGAAGTGTTTCATTCAGACACGATATATCGAATGAAGAGCGAATTGAGATGGCGGTTTGTCCGTCCTAGTGACCAGCAACCTCAAATCGTCATGACACAATAATGTTCTGTTGTGATTCACAAGTAAACCTCTTTTTGAGTACGTTCACCAAGAAATTTGTGTAAGACCCTGGATTGAAAGTCTGTATGCAAGTACCAATGCTTGTGCATAATAGTAAGGATATACTATAAAAACAAATCCAGTGTCTTTGACCTTTGGAACATTTTGGCTCAATAGATTTCGCGCACTAGGACCAGGAGAATTTTGGTTGATTACGATTTGGCAGTTGGGCGTTTTAGGATCTACAGTAAAAAAAAATGATACAGAGGCGAACCCTGTATAATTTATACAACAGAAAGATATAGCCTAACGTTTTCGAGCTTTCAAGTAAATATATTGACAAAGTGTGTTTTGAACACCACCTATGTTTAGCATTTCATTGACACATAGCACAAGGTCATTTCGGCAGCTAGTGCGTTGCCACCACAAATTTTCGCAATGTGCCAAATTGGTTGCGTTAAAAATTGCCATGAACGCATTTTTATAAAATCCAGTTATTTACTGCCAATCAGCTGCTGACCACACCTACCCGACATCAGTCATTCATATCAGAGATTTAACAACCATAGTAGATTTCAATGTTTGTTGTATGAGAGACTTGGTATTAAAAACGAGGGTCCGTATTACCCACCATTTTGTCAGATCTTTGAAATCCTTTGTGCCACCTACCTAAAACACCATAGTGTCTGATAGGAGTGGCAGTATGAGGAGACTTACCGGTTAAAGAAGCCAAATGTCCTCCAGTGGCATAATTACTTATAGGGGTACTAGCGGGTGCAATTATTTAGCATGATCGCCAAAGAAGTAACATAGCCATAGAAGCCACGCCCCAATGCTGTGCGATCACAAAAAGAAAGTAGTAAAAATCCGTACTAGTGTTAACGAACACATGCCCATACATAAGCAGATGTAATTGAGCTAAAAGCGGACTGTAATAAAAGTTCGTGGTTAAAACTGGTATGGAGTACGTGTATATCGTTAGGTAACTGACCTACCCATTCGTCATACACGCACGGTAGCGTAACATATACTGCAGTCTGTCTCGGAGCATATTCTATAAACTATTTTTTGGTGGGCGATAAAGAGAGTGGTTCAGTATATAGTAATATATAGTACGAGAGTATAGTATAGTATAAAGTGTGAAGGTAGTATATGAGATATTAGAGTAGATGTATAGTACGTATATTAAGGTACAGTATTATAAGGAAAGAGTACGGTTGATATATATCTGAGTATCGATACAGTAGGCGGAATACTTATATACTTTAGTGTTGGCGACTAGGATATATGATAATATATTGACATATATATATATATGTATAGTATACTAGTATACTAGTAGTACAATGATTATACGCGTATTATATAGTAAGAAATGAGTAAGATAGATAAATATAGCTATGAGGTAGAGTAGACTTGGGAAAGGGTTTGAAACTGTCTCTCGGGATGATGGGGTGGTGTTTAAGAGAAGAATTGACGCCTGAGGAAACCTGGATGATGAATCTATTAACTCTTTCCATTAGAAGTCTCGTATTTGATTCGCCCAGCGAAACGAGGGTGATGAACGTTCAGAACAGGCAAAAAAGACCTACTAATGTTCCTTCCTTCCTTGATCGTGCGATGACTTCAAGAATATTTAGCCCAATAGCCGGTCTGCCTTATGTTACGCACATGATGTTTGTATTAATGGTTGAGAATGTTGTTGGGAGTTATCCCTGGAACTGCATCGTAATACGTTATATTCCTCCTGTCAATCTACTATAAAATGTCATTGATGGTTCAGTTCGTATTTTATTCCTTAATTCTGGTCAGCTACTTACTCGACAAACTAGAAAAGGATGCTTTCTGCTTCTACATAGTGCATGGATGAGGTGATGATTGACAAGGGGATTCATTACAGCTTTCGTTGTGAATTTCAAGATGCAATTGCTGACCATGCGTATCTTTTTTACAATTGAATAATTGCATGAGCATTGGTGGGCAGAGCCGCCATACGCTGGAATAGTCTGATAAGCTTTGAAGTTGAATCCAGACTACGTCCTGAGAGCTTTCATAGATTCGATAATGTTTGTCTTACAATTACTGCTGATTACTCTTCCGTTCCATGACTTTGCCTCCTCACCTTCTTTTCTCTGTAGCGTAATATCTGTAGATGAGCTCTACTTACAATTCTTTCGCCGCAGAAAGATTAAGCAGCCTGGTGTAGAGCGGCAAGGAAAGCGTTATGAGAACCGGTCAGGCTAGGCTGGAGTGCAGAGCTGTGTGCGGGTCGGGTCGGGAATTATCTTATTCCACAATGCAGTGAGGAAAGGGCGATTAATATTCGCTGCGGCGTGTGAAGAGGGTATCTCGGTATACGGAGATGGCTGGAACGCCGCATTGCGATTTAGCGTGATTGCTGGAACTGAGTATAAGTGTATATCATGCAATCCGCAAGTAGATGTATGAAATATCTTTCAATCGCATATTGGAAGCGCAGTATCGATATTGGTAATGCTTCATAGTCAGCTAGAAAATTTGTACAACGTGTTGTTTAGCGGTTACATTGCGGAGTCCGTTGCAAGAACGTGATGCTGTTTACGTTGAGATTAGGCCTGAAATCCATCTCTATCTTTATTCTTTAGAGTACAAACACTCGAAATGAATCTTTCTTTTTCCTGTTTCGTTTTCCTGATATAATGTTTGTCCTAATGGATCAGGTGATATGGGTGAGGGTATACGGGATGGTTTGTTATTAGAAAGGAATGAAAATAAAAGTAAAAACTTATTAATTTTATAATTATTTTTATGGTTCATTATTATTATAAGGTTTTTTGTTAGGTTTTAATAGCATAAGATACATGGACAAGATAGTACGTAAGAAGGAAATAAATCATAGGGCAATAGTCGATTGATGGCAGGGAGTTGGAGGGGTGGTTATATTTGTTGTACGGCTGTGCTTTACTTTCTTAGGTTAGTAAAGTACCATATTTTTTAATGAAAGATTATAATTACTTTTCTTTTGAGTAAAAACATAAAATGTTAAAACAAAAAATAGATTTTTTTTGAAAAATGATTGTTCTTTTTTTACATAAATAAGAACTTTAAACAAATAACTATAAAATTTTACATTAAAGAGAATATAATAGTCTAGGTTTACAAACAAAATTGTGAAAAATAATATTGTCATGTTAAAGAGTATGATGTACTTTAAATATTGTAGTTAATGATCGAAGTTTACGGGCAAGATGAAAAGGCAAATAAAAATATAAATGCACTATGCTGGAAGAAAATGGAGTAATCTCAAATTAACTTTGGTTTATACTTTAATAATAAAAATATATTTGAAAAAAGATATAAATATATAATAAGTTTGAAAAGACATGCGCGTGGGACGGATAAAATTGTAGTCAATTTATAAATAGTTACTAGTTTAAATGAGAAATAGGAATATGATTAAAAATATAGGAATGTAGTATGTTGTGAACGAAATGGAGTATACAAGCTATTAAAGTCATAGTTTAAATGATAATATATTTATTATAAAAATTTAAAATAGATATGTGGCTTCTACAGTAAAATATATTATTTAAGTATATATATAATATATATATGGATAACGATATATATATAATGTATATATGATAAAAAATTGTATAGTATAATTGTATAATATATTATATATAATATAGTATAAATAATATGTATATATAATATATATATAAATATAATATCTATATATTATATATCTAGATTATATATGAATAATATATTTATGATATATATAGTAGATATATTATATACTGAGATATATATATATATATTAGAGTACTATGGATGAATTAAAAAATAAAGATTCCGACTTTTTGGTAATAAATAACCGAAATACCCCAAATGTTTGTAGGCCCTACGTAGCTGCAAATCGAATGATGTAATGAACAGAAAGATTCCGTTGTTTTATATGTCAATGTAGGACTTGGAAAATGGAAGTGAGTTCTAAAAGGAAAACATCCCTGGAATCTTTCCCTTCTTCATCGCAGTTGTGTGCAGTTTGAGTTTCGGTTGTATAGTGATTATTACTTTCTTTTATTAGTTAGTGTTTTACGAATAGTAATTAATTTATCCTTGATAGTTTGTATTTGTGTAATGGGTTGAAACTGTACCGGTAAAAATCTGAGAGCTTGTGTGTAAGTCCGATGAAGAGGAGAAAAGGGGGTGGCAATATGACTAAAATAATGAAAGAAGCTAGGCTAAAAGTAGAGGAGTTTGTGACCACCAAAGGCAGGTTAGTCGAAGCAAAAAAGACAGGACCCGATTGTAACTGTAAAAAAAATGTGCACGATGACGTTCAACAATGAGCGAAGAGAACATATTATTCGTACAGTTTACAGTGGTAGGCCTAAAATAAACAAGACACTTTCCTAATGGGTATGGTCGAACATCATGATGTTAGTCGTCATAGGTCTAAGAAAGAGGAATTCAAGCAATTTCCATCCTCTTTTAAGTATTTCCCAATGGAAGTTGCCTATCAAACAGAGGCATGCCCAAATGTTTTTCTTAATTTACACGCGATATCCAGTAATGGTGCTTTTAGACTTACATCACTTTTAGTTAGAGAATGGTTCAAAATCAATTGGTATTGGTGGTAAATATGATAGCCACAATACCACAAGTTTTAATAAAACTTGATACAGGCATTGACTCTTTTCCTAAGAAAACCTCCCATTATTCCACTACGCCAGTGACTTATCTAGAAACTGTCTTGACATGTGAACAAATGCATGATATACTAACCGAAAAGCATCCTCACATTAAAAACATTATAAAGTACGAGTACTTTTTGAACTATTACAAAGAAAACCATGGGTATCGATTTGGTAGGGAGCAGGTCGACGTCTGTTCAACATGCGAGGACCTTAATACCAAGATTAAACTCTCAACACTAAATTACAATGCAAAGCATACATCAACAGCAGAGCTAGTAGAACAAAAAAGGAGGGCAGGTAAATTTTATATAAAAAAAATAATTAGGTTACTGAAATGTATAAGAACAGAAATAATATTGACGGAATAGTTTTTGATTTCATGCAGAATCTTCCTTTACTATCTATGCCAGTGCAAGAGATGTTCTATTTGCGTAAGCTGTGTCATTCTGTTTTTGGTGGACTTAGCTTGGGTAATCACTAATCACAAAATAATGTTCTACACAAAACACGAAGACGTAGCAAAAAAGGGCTCCGATGAAGTTTGTTCAATGCTGAATCACTATATTACTAGAGATATTTCTCCTGATGCTAAAGAGTTGCACGTCTTTAACGGTGCTTGTCCCTGCCCAAATCAAAATCAAACACTAATAAGAATTCTTATGAGCCTACCTATAACAAGACCGCTTAATGTGGTAAGTTTCTACTTTCCAAACCGGGACCACAGTTTTCTTCCGTGCGACCGTGACTTTGGAGTGACTTTTACCGAATTTATTCCTTTGCCAAATATTATGAGATATTGAAGGAGCAAAAACCCTTTAAACGCCCCTTTAAATGATGTTCACTCATTGAGATATGATGAAATCAAAGATTTCAAATATTGGTGGCATATTCTTTTTAAAAAGCCTGCAACGATCTTGACACCTGGGTCAAATGAACAATTTAAAATTAGCAAGTACAAACATCTACTTTTTATGCAAGAAGAGAGAAGATACATCACTGCAAGAGACTTTATTGACAGATTCACAACACAAACTTTCAAACGCTTTAAAGGAGTAAATTTTATTATACCCCTTAAAGGGCCTACACCAGTAGAGTTCCTATCAAGAAAGAGAAGCTCCAAAATGTTTCAGGA
This sequence comes from Trachelipus rathkii, assembly GCA_015478945.1. Taxonomy (NCBI): domain Eukaryota; kingdom Metazoa; phylum Arthropoda; class Malacostraca; order Isopoda; family Trachelipodidae; genus Trachelipus; species Trachelipus rathkii. Next base: position 8,562 of record JABUQX010075470.1, read on the forward strand.
TTTGTTCATTATGTGCCAGATGAGTACAGATAATTTTTCAACAACATTTTAACCCGGTCAACTTCAAATACCAAGGAGGAAGATCAGTGAATAACAGAGACCAAAATGCCCTTAGCTACCAGGACTTGATTTTAGCAAAACAAGATAGCAAAGCGTGTAACAGTAGTATTTTTATGAATCGATAAAGATATTTGTTTAAGTAATGCAAACGAAAATGTATAATTAAAAGTGCTACTGCTCAACTGACATTGCTTTTACTACAAATAACCTCATTGAGTATTAAAAAGGGTAAAGATCCCGATCATAAATAACAGATTTAAAATGTTAATATATTAAAGACCATATTTGGAACAAGAGAATTAAAATTGAACACGGCAGATTCAAGACGGAAACAGTTTTTTTTCCGGCTTTTATCAAAGTTATCGAGTGAAAATCGTTTTCCTTTTAATCTACACAAATCATGCTATAATAAGAATAGATAAAATATTATAGTGTAAATACTTATACTATAGTATATATACTATATATATAATATATAAAATATACATATATCTAAATAAAATTATAAGGAAATACATACCTTCGCTAAAGACAATAATATATATTATATTATATTATATATATTATAATAATACATATATTATAGACAGAAACTATAGTATATAATATATATAATGATATATATATTATATATTGATATATATATTAATATATATATATATAAATTATAAATATATCATCTATTTATATTATATTATAAATAAATCAATAATATACATAATATAAAAATGTATAATATAGAATAATATACTATTTTATGAAATATAATAATTTATATATATATATACCATATTATATTTTTGTAATTTAAAAGTGGTTGACTCCGTTAATATTCGGTTAGGTTAATTTAGGTAAGTTTGGGTTAGGTTAGCTTAAAATAGTGCTTAGGTCAGATGAGGTTATGGTTACCGCAACTCTTTATTAATTCATTGAATGGATTTGAAGTGAAAATTAGATTTTGATTTCGAAATAAATAGCCTATATATATATATAGATATATATAAGCCTAATATATTATACAAAAATTAAAATATATTATAATATGGATAATAAGATATATAGATAATAACACAGTATTGATAAGAAAGATATAAATAGGAATAATAAATTAAAGTGTATGTGGTGTTGTTGGCGAAAACTTACAAACGGCTAAAAAAAGTTCGAAATGAGCTCTATTTTATGGCTTAACGATAAGAATTTGATTTTATGATAAATTTATAACAAAGGACCTCTTTTTTATACGGCTTGTTAGCACAAGAGTTTACGCTGTTGTCTTTAAGACTCAATATCGTGGTTAATATCTGGTACACCGAAATTTCGGTCATATAATTCTTATAGAAATATTTGAAAGTAAATCGTAAATATTTTTGACTGTAAATGACGTTCTACAAATCAAAAGTCATAGATTTAAAACTAAGATAGAGCATGTGATGACGTTATCCATATCTTTCGTAAAGTATTCGTGTTTGTCTGTTTGTCTGTAGGTTGTCCTATGGGTGTGTGTGTGTCTGTTCTTAGGCAAGGCGAGCACGAAGTCACCCACATGGCGAAACAACGCGAAACAATAACAATGACAAGAACTAAATCACGTATATTAATATACATAAGTAAGTACACATGTACGTTCCGTTTATGTGCATCACCAAATAACAACAAATTACTTAGTAAACCAAACTAATAATGAACAAAAGAAGGAGCTAAAAGACTCTAAATAACGAACTAAAATTAATAAGGAACCATTCAGAACACAAAATCACTGAAGCCATCCTTAGACCCTTTTTCTATGACGTATTGTCAAAGATCGAATTATGTCTGTTTCTGATTCTGGAAAGTGATGTGACAGTTGCTCCTTCCCTGATGACAAAATTTACCATGGACCATGTTATATGACCTTGTTCAGGAGGCTTAATATTCCTCTACTTGGGAATAGCTTTGACGCGATTTCTTATATAACTACTTATAAAAATATTTTATATATAGAATATATTGTAATTACATTATCTATATATAAATATAATATAAAAGTATATATATCGAATTACTATTTTTATATCTAATTAAAACGCTTTAATAATTAAATAGGATAAAATAATATATAATATATAATAAAAAAACTTATATATATAGTATATGTACATTAATCACAGGTCCACATAAAAAAATATAATTAAGCAGATACGTTCTAATGCACATTAAGGGCTAAACCATATATATAATTATATAGTAAATAAAAACTAGTAAAAGATAGAATTATAGCTATTCAATACAATAAGTATAACTCAAAATAGATATATATATAAGTATATTATATATAAATATATAATAATAATATAATAAATAATAATATTTATATAATATATATTATTTATAATATATATATATATAATATATCATTTATAGTATATATATATATATATATTATAAAGTTATATATAAATATACCGCAGATACTATACATATATTAATTTTTACAGTTTAACCTCATATAATTTTATATATTATATATATATATATATATATATATATATAACAATGTATCATGCTCAATCAAATAAATCAACTTAATATGATATATATACATAAATATATATTAACTTATAATATATAATACTTCATGTGCTCAAATAACAATATAAATACTTATCATAATAAATATAATATATCTATATATTATAAATATTTTTATTAGTATTATATATATATATATATTAATATATATTATATATTTATATATATATAGTATAGTATATATATATAATATATAAATATATACTATAGTATATATATATCGTATCAGTATATATATATTATAATATATAATAGATATATATATATGATATATATATATATTATATATAATATATATATTATATAATGTATATATGTAAGATTAAGTTAAGTCAAACTAAAAAAAATAAATGGTTTATTTTATATTGTTATTTTTGGTAAATTTGTAAATTGCAATTACTAAATTGGAAAACAGCTGAAATCCTCTCTAGCCGATAGGTTGGTAATAGTTTGGCGAGGATCGACGGAATAAGGATGACTTAATAGATGCTCAAATCAAGAAGAAAATTGTTCCGAGATTTGTATGAGTATAAAATCTGGGTCTTAATTAATTTTATACCCTTGTTAGATATAGTTTGTTTTGCAACACTTGATTATCAAGAAAGTAAACTTAGCGCATTTTTTGTTTTAGCTGATGAGTGAATAACACGAGTCGAAACCAACAGATTTTCTTGAGAGAAATTAGTTCTTCCACGAGGTCCTGCGTATTAGTATTTCCCAACTCGTGGCGTACAAAATTTTTAGAGATTTAATGTCATAAAACTGCCCTTCTTTTTTAAGGTCCTTTTAAATGCATTATATTTAACTGCGCGAAATGCTGAATTTCTTAAAAATTGCGTTCGAACAAGAAGATAGAAAAAAGGACCTCGTGTCTCAATTAAAATTAGCTTGTCGTATGCCAAGCGAAGGATATTTGGCACGGTTGTTGGAGTTTGTTTAAATGAAATCTAGAATAAACTTACGTTTTAAATACATTAAAGGTTTAAATATGAAAGACCGGTTAAATTTGAAAACCTTGATACCGATACCTTAATATGACACCTTGATCACCGATTACCTTATACTGAAACTTGATAACATGATACCTTGATAGAACCTTGAATACGATACCTTTGATACGAAATCTGATCCATACCTTCCATGAAACAACAATGATTTATCAAAATAAGATTAATGGGATAAATTTGTTGATATACCTTAATTGAAGTTTAGCTTTAATTAAGTAATTCTTAGTTTTTAAGAATATAATATATTTTTCACTTTGTCACAAAAAAAAGATTGTTTAGACTTTTGATGAACGACTCGATGCACTTGAGAAAAGTAGCGAAGAAAACAGAGCTCACGATTCGAAACACAGAGTAAGCTTTACTTGGTTTGAAATTTTTATATCCCTCCGGGGCGGATGCCTCCAACTATCTAGTGAGGCATTAAAAAAAGGACAATAAAGTAAAAAAGACTAATTTACAAAACGCTCCGGAGTATTCTCCTTATGCGAGACAATTTGGCGGGAGAATTTTAACATATATTCGAATACAGATTCTGAGTACTTTCTTGAAGACGGCTCTGCTGCTACAGGTCTTCTACTAGGTTCTGGAAGCTTGCTGTTAAAATTTCGACGTTGGGCTTACACGAAGGATTCGTAGAGGTAGATGGAACTGATGATGGAGGGTTCGTTGTTTGAGAGTTCCCGCTATGGGTAAAGCTCCAGAGGATATAAGTGTTTTATCGAATGATGATTTACTTGTCCTCCTGGAGACTGACGAAAAACTGACTTCTAAACTTTCATCATCATCCCTGTATAATTGAGTGAGTGCCATCTGCCAGAAGGGGAGCTCTGTTGACAGGAGACGACGACTTATACCAACAATCGTCTACTTTGACCAGTATTCATGCCGGTCTGGTAAAGATTTTCTACCTACTCCTGCTGCGAGACTAGCAGATATTCTTCATCACTGGTCCGAAATTCTCAAACCAGTGTCGGAGGATGAGTCGAAGAATTTATCAAAGCATTTCTAGTAGGGTTATTAATGGTTGAGCAACGTTCTCAATTCTCCACACCATGCTTGTTTTTGAATGAGCTCAAGAAAACATAGGCCGTGAGAGGGAATACATCCTGAGAACTTGACGTGTAGTAGGAGGGTTCGAGTTATGGCTCGAAATTTCCGCAGAATTTGTTAAAATTGAAAAATTCAGATGGCAGGATCGCCGATGGTTTTCACGAAATCTTTTACCTCTCTCAAGAGACTCTCCAATAGGCACTACGTCAGGGACTGGTATAAAGGGATTCTGTTCGATGTATGATGTGATTTTTCCGGAGGAACTCTCCATTTTCCGAGATGACAAATGATTCAAATGATTCGACTCCCTGAACAAAGGATTTGTCGCTATACACTACGTCCGGTACTCCAAAGCGACTGACGACCGTTTGAATGTTGGACGGAATGACTCAGACGACAATTCATCGAAAACATCGCAAATTAGCGCACGCACTATTAGCATGTGATAGTGATGATGAACATTTTTGGGGCCGAGAGAGCTTATCACCTTCACCCACCATATGCTTGGTGAATGTCCACTCCGCTACATGTGGAGACGGCGATAAGTTCCACTTGAGCCCCTTCGTAAATTTGTAAGCGAGGGATATTTAAATGCAAAGTTTTGTTGTACCTCTTGCTTGTATAGCAGTAATAAGAACCTTTTGAGGTATCTGGCTGCGGTGTGACGCAAAGAACCTTAAGACGGATGTTTTGGCAAAGGTGGCTTGAATCCCAAATGTTTTGCACTCATAGGTGTAACATTTCTGATGAAAAGAGAGTGAGAATGATGGACTTTTTCCAGAGAGGTCATGGGTTTGAGCACATCAAAATCATGAGTACTTTGGATCGAGCAAGTCTTACCTGCTTCTGATAGAATGTTGATCTAGCAAAGAAAGTAACAAGTTAAATGACTTGACCAGGATCAGGTGGTGTTCGTGTCAGCGAAGGATTTAGCTCTGTGCTCTTCTTAGAAAAGCAAGTTTCGTAGGAAGACTCTTCTGCATCGCGCTTAACAATTACATCGTGCCGATTGATTCCAATCAATGTTTATTTTTCGTGTGTTGCTGAGAGATACTTAAAAGGAGAAAAGCATTACTCTTAATAGAGCGTGGAGATTGGAGAACTTTTCAAATTTGATCACAGGTGGTGGTACAGCTTGATTTGTAGTCAAAAGCACAAGAGAAGGATTGCTTGTGCTAATTCTATTTCAGGCCAATAAATTGGGGCCGATGACAACCATTCAGGACCTTGTTTCCAAAATGAAAGGGATTTCCCAAATTCAGCAGTTGTCAGACCTCTGGTGAGGAGATCTGCAGGATTTTCTTCAGATCTTAGGAAAGGAAATTTGGGAATCAAGTGATGATTTTCTCTTAGAGAGATCATATTTTTTGAATCATCCTGATCTCTGTTTTTGACGAAAACGCTCGTATTCTTTTTTCCTCCTTTAATCCATTGCAAGTTATTTGCGAATCAGAAAAGATGTTAAAGTATTGATTTGAGTAGTAAGCATAGGACCTGAGTAACAATTGAAGGGACTAGAAAGACTACCGGAGCAAAAGCTCAGCCTGGTAAAAGTCTTCCTTTTTAAGGGGTAAACTTTCCTTAGATCAGAGAATGTGTTCTTTGCTGAAGAGAACATACGAACCAAAAGCATAGTCAGGTAGAAGCTGCACACGAGAAGATGTAGAGACAGTCGGAGAACTTTTGTTGAAGCAGGAACCTATCGAAGAGTTACTTCAATTAAAGTTAATCAGAACTCAGCTTCTCGCCATGTAGGTCTCAACTCCTCGTCAATTCGTCATGCACCGCATCCTACGTTGTTTCCTATGTTTTCCGCATGGAGAAGTCGGCCTTGATGTAAAGCAAGCGAACGGAGAAAAATGGGTCAATGACGCTTGCAATTTGAGAGAGAGAGCTGACGTTTTGTTTGGTTGTTAAAGAATATCAAAGTCACTCAGGTCTGATAGAGTCTGAAGCAGTATCGAAAGATAGTCAAAACGCCTTTCTGTCCGGATTTTGGTGTGATTGATGTTTTCCGCTCAGACCTCTAGGATGTTCTATTAGTTCAGGGACTTTTGGTGCTCCCAGAGCAAAAATTCAAACCAACCCATCTCGCGAGTTGTGTAGTCTGTATAATAGTGTCGTTACAGTGTGTTTGTATCGAAGAATGTAGAGGAGATAAAGTTCCATTATAAAAATTGTGCCGCAGTAATGAAGAACAAAGATCAGGTGGAACTACTTTTTCGCGTGGTGTCAGTATAACATCACTAGGTATATTAGGCTGACTGCCAAGACCAAAGATATTGGATGGATATCGAAGGTCAGAACACCATTTTCTTCCAGAAGAGATGCAGAACCTTCTTTCGATCCTCGCTCCTTCTTCAGTCTCTTAATTGAAAGCGCATTCGATGATGTCTCCAGCACTAATACTTATTTGGTTCTAACATTGGTAAAAGCAGTTAAACATAAGAAAGCGCATATCTAAAACCGGGTAGCAAGCTGGTTACAGAATGGACTATTCCGACCTGAAAGGCTGCAGTGCTTCGACGACCGGCCTCATTTGGTTGTCCAACTTGCTCGGCATCTCACACATGGGCGAGTGTGGGATACCATCATGTGCTTGTGAAAGACCCGGAGACAACATGTATACGTTCGATGTATTCCCATCGGCCAGATATGTGAACGAAAAAGTGTCCATACAGTAGATGCTGAGGTATATTTGTCTTTTGAAGGTTGCTTTTACTCGAGAAGAGCTGCAAGGGCCACCGGTGTTTGAGTGTACGCTCTTTAGCACATCTTCGTGAACGAGCGAATTGTCCTTAATGATACCTCCCTCCTCGATCATGCTCTCATGAAATGTTGGCGCATTGAATGGTGTCAAGGGAGCTTGGTCCGGCTTCCTCGTGATGCGCAATAGATTCAGTTTGATTAGGTTTTCGAGACCACTCAGGTGCGATGTTAGAGGTGTCGTGGTGAGGAAGAAGGATCGAAATAGGACAAGGAGATTGATCTTATAAAGAGTTGAAGCGACGGTGGGAATTTATTTATAGACTGGACGAGAGAAGAGTTCAACGTTTGAATTGTCATGAAGAATGTTCTCCTTGTTGTTCATGGAAAAGAATTAAAGTTGAAATTGTGTCAATTTGAAGAAGGTGGTCAAAAAACTCTTGAGCCAGGGCCGAAAAGGGATACACTGCACAGACTCAATAGGCACATCCTCTCGAAACAGTTGAACTTTGAGAATTGTTCATCAGGTATAATGAATCTATCCCAGTAGCCACTGCATCATTTTCTACACTCGATTCTTGCATGGCGGCCCGTATAGTAGAAGACATGATCCGCAGATCGTTATCATTCGCTGATTGTAATATTTCGGCTCCATTAATGCCTTACCTAAATCCGAGTTAGACAGGGATCTATGTAGCAGGGAATTTGAAAAAAGAGTCACAACGAGATCAGATCAAGTCTATGAATGCATTGTTCTGGATGTCGTCATGTCTACAAAACGTTTTAGTGTTTAATTGCTACTAGGAAGACACATGCACTCCTACTGTCTATCAGGACACTAGTATGACAGTGAGCCCTCTGGAACGCAAAATGAAAAACTCAAATCAAGAAGACTGAGCGTCGCTAAATTTATTGTCGTTTTTTGATTAAGGGAACAGATAGTGAAAATGTTGCCCGATGGAGTGAAATCCAGGCATTTGATTGACGATAGATGATTTCGTTGGTAATCATCATCGTTCTGTAAAGGTGCAGTAGAGTTACGATATGATTCGTAGTATAGGTTCCTGCCAATGAGTTTGTGGTCCTTTCCAATGTATTGGATTTATAGCGCAGTGAACAGCAATAGACAGAGATTGTGAGCCTTGAGCTTTTACACAAGAAGACGCTATAAAATGTTAAGACCATAAGTCTTTGCTGGACATAATAAGTTTGTGTTTAGTTGCTGCAGCAGCAGGCACAAAGGTCTAAGGCACTGGCAGCGTCTCTCCTTGCGCCGGGATTGGGAATGGTCGACAAGCAGGACATGAATGAGCACCCAAAGCTTAACTTAACTGAGAAGGTCTCGGTTTTTGCCCTGAGCATCTCGCGCGGTAACCAACACCCTGAATTTCGAGCTCTTTTTTGAAACCTTCCGAAACACCTTGAGAAAGGTTTGCTCATGGTCGGGTCATGCACTTGCCCGCACTTTTGTTGATTAGTGGAGAGAAGGTTTTTTTCGAATCCTTTCATTAGTCTCAAAATCGTATGATATTGTTCAGGAAATAGTAAATAACAGATGGTATCCAACATTGGTAACGATCTCATTTTCTTCTAAGAAATTTGAGGCAACTTATAACAGCAATATGGCTGAGAAGTTACAGCCTGCGTGATTTCCTCAAAAGATCACGTCCGAGACTCTTAGACTCGTGGATGTGTAGCGTACTCTGTTTATCAAAAATTCTCATCTGCTCCCTCCTTAGAACAAATGCAGGAGAATATATATTGGTGCAGTAATGAATAGATAAAAATGGGAGGGGGGCTCGTCATATATAGCGTTCTTTTAATACTTAAAGCTCTTCAATTGCGTCTATATGTGGAGGTGCTCACATCCTCTGAGCTTAGGCCGAAAGATGGGATTCGAAATATTGCAGCTTGCGAGCCGCTGCAGGTCCGACATGACACCTGATGATGTGTTCAAAAAGAAAGCAAAAAGATCGGGAAACCTGAAGACGGTGCAGTTTCCCAAAAACTTTTACAGCTTATGGAGGAATTTGACTTCCCTGTTGTGTGTAGTTAACGTCTGTCATCATAAGAATGGACTCAATGTTGCGTCCGATTCCCTGGGGATTGATATTTCGCTGATCTGACTCATGGAGTGAACGTTGGCAGCCGGAAGCTGAATAAATTGTGGTTTTCTGCCTGCTTGGAAGATGGTAGTTAGGTGGATCCACTTAATTCTCATCAACCAATTTAGATTGGTGATTGCAGTATAATCTGAGCACAAATTAGAGGCCTGCATTCCCATCGTAGCTACAGTATTCTCTCCTAACATTACAGGACACGCTTCCTCAACAGCACGACGCAAACAAGAGAAAAGGTCAGCATCTTTGTACGATTTCAGCTAATTGCCTGTTGACTGATTGGTTATTTTTTCGCTTCAATTGATTCCCTCTTGATAACCTCAGAGGAACTATTTAGTGCCTTTACATATCTGTCAACCTTTTCTCGCTCCTCGGAGGGCGGTGTCACCTGTACCGCTTGTTTTCCGATATCGAGATATGGAAGTTTCATTTATGAAGCAAATGTCAACGAAGACAAATAGCTGGTTCCATTTTGAACATTGTAAGGTTGTGCTATTGTTGTCGGCGGGGGGGCGGGCTTTAAAGGTGCCCCTGAGAGGCTAAACGACCCTAATATATAGAAGTTGCTCCACTATCCGACCTCAACGACTGATCCAATTGGAACAAAAACATCAATCCACTTTAATTAAAGTAGTTAGAAATAGATGCCGTGACAAGAGACGAAAGGATGGTGTTTCATTTAAAGAAGCAGTAATGAGTGAGAGCCGATTGCTTCAGCAATCACACACACATATATTATAGGTACATCATAGTGTATATAATATATAATATATATATAGCTATTATATATATAGTATTATATATGTATATATAGATATATATATATATGATAATATAATTTATATATAATTTATATTCTATATATATTCGGGCTATAGACAACAACGCTATTTCATATAAGCGTTATTATATTTTTGCCTTTTTCAGCTATTAATTCTTAAATGATAAACTATTCACGAACTTTTGCATAAAATCAAAGCGTGCTCAATGAGCATTTAGCTACAAAGCAATTTTTTAATTACCATGAATATTATTCTTGTTGGCAGTAAATGTTGTATGTACTAGGAAAGGGAATAGTAAGAATAGAAAATTTAGGTAAAGGTTAGTTTGAAACTTTAATTGTAATATAAACAGAAGAAGGTTCAATTTTCTTCAATTTTCTTAAAAAAATAAGAATAAACATATGAAAATAAATAATGTGTTTTATTCCAAGTTAGTTATTTAAATTTGTAATATTTGGTAAAATGCAAATTCTTACGATGGAAACACTGAAGACTCAAATTAGCCGGAAGGTTGTGTATGATCTTGGGCAGGATCAAACCGAATATAGGATACCTTAGAGAGTCTCAGCAATCAAGAAAACAATTGTTCCACAATTCGTATGAGTAATAAATAATATTTCCTTAATTAATATTATACTTCGTTAAAAGTTTTTATTTGGCAAACACCTGATTATCCAAAATAAACTTACCTATTTTTTTGTTTACTGAGAAGTACTAACACCTGAGTAGAAAGCCAATACAACTTTTCTTGAAAGTAATATGTCGCTTCAACCAGGGTCCGATAGTAATTTCCGACTTGGCGTACAAATTTTAGTAGATTTTTAATGTCATACCAAAACCTCCCTTTTAACTTTTTAAGGTCTTTCGTAATTGCATATATTAATCTGCTCGAGTAGGCTGGGAATTCTTAAAAATTGCTTCGAACAAGAAGATATGAAAAAGGACCTCGGTCTCAATTATTATACTTTGCGTTATGCAAGCGAAGGATATTTTGCAGGTTTTGATTTTGTTAAATAAATATATTTACGTTTATTAGAGACAGATAAGGTTAAAATGAACCCTTGAAATTGAAACTTGATACGACTACTTAATGATGAACACTTAGATACAGATACTTGATACGAAACTGATACGATACGTTGAGATGAAACTTGATACCGAACTTGACGAAAGTTTTGATACCGAATAGACTTAATAGGAAGCTAAATACCGATACCTTTAATATGAAAAATATCAGACATACTATTATTAAGAAACTTATCAGAAAAAAATGATCAATTTAATTTCTTGAGTTCATTACATAGTTATACAGTTTCATTTTCAACAAATCCTGGTCTTTTTTGTTTTTGATAAACGACTCGATCACCAGAAAAAAAAAGTAGAGAAAAAGAACACTCCCGATCAAATCAAATTTTTTTATTTACTTTGGTTATTTTTTATAATATATATACGTATTTCGATATATATATATAATATATATATATATATAATATATGATATATATAATATATAATATATTATTATATTATATATATATATATTATGAATATATATACATATAAATATATTATAACTATATATATATATAATAGATAAATAATATATATATTATATAATAATATATATATATAATTATATATATTTATAGATATATATATAGTAATATATATTATATTATATTATAATATAATATATATATAAGTGATATATATTGTATTTATAATATCTATACTATTATTATTTATATTGAGAATATATAAAAAATATATATAATAGTCATATATATTATTTATATATATATATATATATATATATAATATATATATTATATTTATAGTATATAATTTATATAGATTTTAGTTTATAAGAATGATCGATATAAGCATATAGACTTTTGGTTTAAATTTGATTATAATAATAAATATAATGTATATATAAGTTATATGCCAATTGCTTCCGCTTGTGTCTATTTTAATAGTATAATGATCTTGCCTGAAATATAAAGGCATAGATCCAGTTGGCTATAGGTATATAGTATATAATATACCTCGATATATAATATAATATGTATATATTTTATAATATATATAATGTTTATTATATTATATATAGTATAGGTATATAATATAAGTATATATATAATAATATATATATATATAATTTTTCTCCATTTACATATCTTATACTTATAAATATATATAATTGTGTGGTAAAAAACCATTTTTTTTTTAAAAAAAACAATGATCGGTTTTTTTCAATAACCAAATAAAAATTTTTGTTTAATGGGTGGTGTTTCCTTGTTTGGAGTGCTTGAAATGTAGTTTTTAATGGTTTAATAGACTTTAAAGCAAAGTATATTGCATCTGTTGCTCTATAAATATGCCTCAAAGATTCTGTTCTTGAATGAAATTTCTTTATATCTGTACCATGTAAGCTGCAACCACATTTTCTTGATAACGTACTGTTTCAATTTTTATTTTTGAGTTTCCAAATCTTATGAATTAAAAATAAGACCACATATTTAATATATAAATCTTTCTATTAAATTGCAATACCAAATTATTATAGAAAAAACTAGAATAACAGTAAAAAAAAAAAAAAACGCATAGAAAGATCGCGCCTATAAATATTTTGAATGACAAATATTCTATTTAACCTTTATATTTGAGTAACTAGAATATATATATATAGTATTAAGGTATATATATATATATATTATATATATATATATATGATATATATATATTAATATATATTAAAATATATAAATATATAATATATTAAAATAATATTATATATATAGATATATATAATCTTGGTATGTATAGTATATATATATATATGGAATATCATACATATACATCTATATATTATATATATATATATAAATATAACAGAGAGAGAGGGATACTGTTGGTTTTAAAACACAATACTTTTGATGATCCGAAAAAAACAGGCAGAGATTCATTCATAAAAGTTGGTAATAATATTCGTTGAATCTTAATCGAATACTTTGACGAATACTTTGCAAACACTTCTCACCCAAACCTATTCTAATGGTGCTGGGCACAAACGCGAAGTTGAATATTAACCTTTCATTAATGAGCATTTGATGAAGTTTTGCTGACATATGCTTCTCATTTTAATTATAACCCTTCTCTCTAATTTTTCTTGAGTAGATCTGTACCAAATGAGGAGTCCTGGCTTACACAGAGACTCATCAAAGGTAAGTTGAGGATGGAGGATTAATTTCTCCTAAAAATTAATATGGCATCAATTCGGATAATACTCATAAGATTATTGCTTTTGAATAATCATGCCTCTCTGGAGGACCTTCGCGGTTGATATAGATGGTTTAAAGAATATACGACCAATAAGTGAGACTTCTGTGTACTCCTGCCTGATGATACCGGTCTTTTTACCTTTTGCTAAAGTCTTGTCTGTCGGTGGTGATAGCTGTTATAGGTCCATTGTTCATATTTTTCCAAATAACAAGCATCACTAGTTTACAGTCATTGTCTCATAAGCTGGTTAAATGCTGTGGCCTACACTAACTCCACAACGCATGGATTTATTATACACTTTTGAAATGTGGCATCGATAGAAAATGAATTCCCAAGAGCTCGGAAAAAGAATCATTATTATTAACATTTAAATTTACAACTATATATAGTATAATATATATATTACTATATATATATATAATATATATATATTAATAATATATAATATATATAAGTATATTCAGTATAGTATGATATTATATTTATAATAATAATAAATCACAGAAAATCAACTGCTAATTCAGTTACTCTTCGAATGAAAAATTGAGAAAACCTTATCAACATGAAAAGAAACCATTATAAATATATTTTTAATTTATTATGTATTTGTTTATGGTTTAAACCATTGGTTTTTATGCTGGTTAAACAGGTTAAACCTTATATGAGTTGAAACCAAATTGGATTTAAACATCCACCTATATAATACTATTAATATCTACTATAATATATATAATAATATTATATAGAATAGATATATAATATTCATATATATATATTATATTTGTAAATAATATATATATATTGTATATATATATATATATATATATATAATATATATATATTATATATAATATATATATTAGATTATATAATTATATATATATAAGGTATGATAATATAATATTAATAAATACATAAAATTAAATAAGTGTGAATTTAAAATATATAGTAATTTAAATAAATGTATCCTTCTCAGTTCTTTTCCAACCTTCATGTTTTAAGAATTGGTTATAGTATATTTTGATCATAAATATATTATATATATATATAAATATATATTATATATTTTATTATAAGAGGCACATTATTAATACCTTCAAATATATTTCATACTTACAAATTTTCAATGATGTATTCAAAAACGTTTAGTAAGGGGTGGCGCTGAGCAATTTTCCAGATATTCTTTACATATGGCCCAGAATTTGGTTCCGGAACTTTCCGATACTTGGATAAACTACGAACTAATTTTCGTGAAGATATATGACTATATAACTACTTTTGTAAGATAAAACTGTCTGATTACGAGTGGAGTCTCTCTGAAGTATTGGCATGCTTGTCATATCCATATATGTAAGATTGGCAGGTAACATCGCGCACCGCGGAACATCCCCATTATTGGATTCCATTCGCCGCTCGAACTTGCTGCGGATGTTGCGCGGATATTGTCATTGTCGAGATTTGATAAAGAATCTGAACGCAATTTAATGAGACTGGGATTCGTCGACTAAACTTTGTATTGATAACTCACTATCTTCACAGATAAGTTGCAAAAATTGAGTCATACAGAATGGGAACAGAATGTATGTGCTCAAGAGACTCTTGCTTGTGCGCCAGTTAGTTTTCAAGATTTAACATCTTACTAGCAGTGGAAATTGACATAGCACAACTGCATTAAGTCTATTGGAAGACCGGATTTGAAGAAATACCGTAAAAAAATAGGTGCCTCTACAGCATGTTCTCTGATGTATACCATTAAACCAATCGCTTAAGAAGATTTTGAACCATCTTCAAAATGAAAGTGATGACGGTTTAAAAGAATGAAGATGTAATAAAACTGAAGAGAAAAACGCTTTGGTTTCTGTGGATAGTTATGGACCTCATAGTCATTAGCTATTGCAATTGCTTACTATCGCCGTTATAACGTTTTTTGTAAGACAAAATATGAAACGGTTAAATCGTCACTTGTGTTGCAGTTTAAGAAACGCAATCGAGCGAGCCTATTATACGGCTAACCATTAAAAGGAATAAAATGAAAACACATAAACAACTACCTTTCTACAAGTATCCTAATAACAATTCACTGGAAAGAAGTTCTACACCCACTTATGATGAAGAGACTAAGCATTACCAAAAGAGTTTGATGCAATGATTGAAAATATCACCAAGAAAACACATAAATAAAAGATGAGCTATCATTAGTGGAGAAGTTTAACAAAAATTTCCCACGTTGGAGTAAACTTGCAAGGAAATACTTGGCGCCTGTGCTCCAATGTGTTCAAGGAGAGGAGCGTATTTAGCAAGGGTGGGTTCAATATAGGAGAAAAAGAAAGATCTCAGCAAAAAAGGCAGAAAGATTGAGGTTTCAAGCACAACCTTCCAATATTTGAATTCAATACTAGTACAAAAAAGTAATAATGCATTGTAGAAACTTCTTTCATTAAAGGGGAGGAGGTTGGGAAGAGGTTGGTGGGTGACTTGAGTTGGGTCCCGTCCCGCACCCTGTTAACACAAATATATTAATAGATTGTGGCTTAAACTCGAAATAAGTAAGGCATGATTAATATTAAGTATAGTACCTATATATATATTATATAATTATTATTAACTATATTATTAAGTATATATATATATATATATAATAAATATAATATATTATTTATATATTATAAATATATATATATTTATTATAATATAGTATACTTATATATATAATTTAATTTATATATAATATAATATTATATTATATAATATCAGTATATAATATAATATATATTATATATATATAGTATATATATATTATATTAGTAAGTATAATATATATATATTAAACAACCGCATCGCGATGTCCGCGGATTTAAAATCGAAAACATTCGCATCCGCTGAGCGAAAAAAATTGACAGTATGCTGCGCAATCTATCTATACTGTGAGCTGTTAGTTTCTGTAGAGCCAAAAATTTGGATATGGATCCAGATAAATTTATTAAGTAATGAGGATTTATAATTATAGTTCTACGGTCTTCAAGAGTAAAAGCTTTTCCAGAAAATCTTTTATTGTTAAATATTTTGTTTTAGGAAGCGGGTAAGGTTTAGAATTGGCAATAGCAGATGCACGTTTAACTTATTAACTGCGCAAACATGGAGAGCATTTATTTTCCTACACTAATAACATTTCACAATTCAAATAAAATATATACATTTTTAAGGAAAATTATGAATCTTGTTTTAAAATTTTTTTAAATTGTTTCTATATAGTTTTAGGGTATTTTTTTTTTTAGTAGTTTTAAGCAAGTAATTCTTTAATAATAATACATAATCAATAATAATAATATAATAATAATTTATAATGAAATAATAATATAATAATATAGATAATAATATAAATAATAAGAGATATTAATGATAATATAATAATATAATAAATAATTAAGCCCCCGCTCACTGTGCAAATTTATTATCACCAGGTTAGATTCTAGGAGTCGGAGGGTTGGCACAAAAAAAAATCAAATGATTTTTAACCAATTGTTTTTTACGTGATTTGTTGCTAAAAAATCATGAAATTTTACATTATATTTTTTCTTAATCAATTTTTTATTTAACTCGCATTTTTTTTCTAATTAAAATACTTAAATCTAGCTTTCACCTAATTAATGATAAGTAATTTTCATCTATATAATAAGTAAATTCATAACACTGGTAGTTGCAGTCATTTTAATAAATAAATAAATAAAAGTTAGAGTACTCAGATAGAGAATAGAAGCAGTATATATATATATTTACAACAACTTATTAAACTAAATAAGTAATTTTATATTTACTAAATGTTATTTAGTAATTCAGGTTAATTAATTGATATTTACTAATTTTATGAAATAATAAAGTTAAAAAAGCAATTTGGGTCTAAAAAAATAAGTAGAAATAAAAAATACCCAACGTCCTGAGTATTAAAAGGGATTAAGGATCGTGAAATATTGTTTCATAGTTTAAAGTTTCAAAGAGGAAAATTCAAAATAGCCATATATTTGTTCTAATATATGGTCTATTCTATATATTTTGCAAAATCATACCAACAATAATTCTGATTTTTTTTAAGAAGATTTAGTATCCTGGATAAGTCGGTAAGTTCCGGCCGGAACCAGGGTACGTTTCGCCGGAACGGAGTACCGGAATTCCGGTCCGGCCGGAGTTCCGGCCGGAGACCTGTTCCGGTACATTTCTAATAGTATAAGAGTATATATATATTAGTATTATAATAGATTTTAGTATAATTATATAGTATAGGTATATATATAGTAATTATAATATATAATATATGATTAATATATATATATATATATGTAATTAAGTATATAGTAGTGCGCTTCCTTAACTAGCGAAGATGGTTCAGAGCATCAACAGCGAGTTAATGGTCGTCGCACTCGTCACAGTCACGATAACGTCGTATATGTGACATTGCTGTTGCGTCTTATGTGATGTAAGCTTTGTACGTTCCAAAATCAAGGTTTTGTGAGTAAAGAATGCGCTATCTTTGAATATGTGGGGTTGATAATTAGTATACACGCAGGCGTCGATTATTTAAAATAACAACCAAACTACTTTTTTTTCAAATTTCTTATACTCTTTATAATTACTTTTTCGTTAATGTTTTGTTGTTATATTGTCATTTATAAGTCAATGATTTCTCATTCAGAAATGTTATTATGTCTTAAATTTCAAATGTCGTATACATTTTCGGCCCGGCTCTATTATTAGATTAATTATATCTCGAGTCGGTATGGACTTATAGTGAATAGGAGTTGGAGTCGATCTGCAGTGATTGTTTCAATATTATTATTATTTCACTATGCTTCCGTCAATATTATTCCCAGAAAATGAGCAGTTTTGAAATGTTGAAATATTTTGAAATAGGGAAATAGGGTTACAGGCCCAAAAGCGTGGGGCTCCCTAAGCGCGGGGCCCGGGCCCGGGCCCGGGCCATGGCCCAGTTGGCCCATTGGGTAATCCGGCCCTGTATGTTGATTGTAAAATGTTGTGCAATATTTAACAATAAAAATGTCCGTTATATGGATTAATGAATTGATTGCTGATGAACATAATTAAAATTAGAAGAAAAACTATGTTCTTTCGTATGTGTGTCTATGAGAATATAGTGTTTTATTGTCTACAGGGACACAGTCTTTTATTAAATTCAAAATAAGCCGACCTGGCTTTTCCTTCACCGCGTTGAGCCTGATGAACGAAAAACTTTTGAAGAGAGTGTCATATTTGCATTTGAAAACGTATGTTGGTGTATGTAGCGAGAGTTTTATGAGTAAGATATGACTTAAATTTTATCTCTACTACTAAAAATTAAGCTCGTGTTGTTGTGATTTTAATGAATACAATGAAGGAGTTCCACAAAAAGAGATATTGAAAGTAAGTATAACGTTATATATATAATATATTAATATTAATATATATTATTATATATAATATATATATATATATTATAATAATATATATATATTATATTTAATATTATATATATAATTTAATAATTAATATATATAGTTATATATTATATAGATATATATAATATATAATATATATATATATATATATATATATTTATATTATATATATAATAGTAATGATAATGCAGTGGTACATGAAGTATATAAAATTATTTTTTTTTTTCATTTATTTAGTTTTAAGATAGAGGTCACGTATTGCTATTTCTAATTACTTATTATCTTTTTTATGTAGGCCAACAAGTAGGCTATGATGCAAAGAGCCCATTAAATACGGCGGGTTAAATGTGTTTATGGTGGCTAAGTTATAAGAACTCAACCAATGAGAACTACCTTTATAGAACTATTATTTTTATATAAAACCTAATTTGAGTCATTGGTCGTATTAATTATAAGGCAGAGCTCATTAATATATATTATATTATAATTTATTATTATATATTATTATTAATTTTATTATTATATTTATATATTATGATTATTATTTTATTATATGTGATTTAATTATATATTAATTATTAATTATATATATTTATTATTATTATTAATTAATTTTATATTATGTAATTATGTATTGATATTATTATTAAAATATTTTGAAAAGCGATTTAAGAAAGGATATTAGTCCGCTAATGATACTATATATAAATTATCCTATTGTATGGTTTATGTTGGTTCAACGCATTAACTGAATCTCCATAATATATTAATTCCTATATATTAGAATAAACATACATTTTTTCGTTAAAGGTGTGGGCAAGCGCACAATCTTCAATTTTCGTTAGCTTCTTTTATTCTGATTGACCAATGGTTTAAAGAATGGTCATTTTCTATCGAAGAAGAAGTATGAATTTATACAAAGAGAATGGACCAATCTTCGCGATTGCTCCCTCTAGATAGTACGTTGAGGATAGTATTTGATAGTCTTACGTAAGAGTGTAATTGTAGTCGAAATGTATATGCCATCATTGTGTATTTACTGTTTTACATGGAATTGTGTAGTCTCGGTGAAGAGGCTCGGTATCTTGACTGACTTACATAGACAATTTGCATAGTAGAAGGTAGTAAAAATAAGAATGAATTGTGCGGGATCTTCTTCGCTTTCCATTGTTCTATTGATCGCCGCCGCTCAAGTTGCTTATAGTGAGGCTTCAGGTATCTACAAAAATGACCTCGTACTTCGACTCAAATTTTTTATTATATGTGAGCAAATAGTGCATTTTCGGTAAGTCAAGGAGACTCGGCTTGGTGGTTTGGTTTTTATATTACAACAAGTAGAATTGTTTGTGAGGTGTCGGTGTTGTTTAAATTCTAATATGGCTGCGCATATAAATTTCGATGATGTAAGAGTATTGGGCTTGTTTTTATTTATTGTCCTAACAAAGTTTAAAGAGAGTGCAGTTAAGGTTTATGTGTGTCGTTGTAGAAGCAATTGTGAATAGTTAGGTCTGAGTATTTAGCATATGTTGGGCGTTTTGGTCATCTCAATAGTGTCGTCGTCGTCAGAAAATGCATTTGACTAAAGAGTGTATTGCATTCGCACATTGTTGCTAGATATTTACTTGGCTGAGGTAAAGTCGTTCGTATTTGGATTATAATTTAGTTGTCTAAATGTTTTGGCTCAAGCCTAATATTTTGTGGTGTAAATATAAAACAATTGTTTGTTGAAACGTTTAATATTTATTTCATATAACATAATAGAGTTAATTGTATTGTACTTCCGAGAGATTTTTCTGTTTTGCAACAAAGCGACTTTAGCCCTTAAAACATCCACACACATTAGGCAACTACATTTGCATTAGAGAAAACTGGCATTATAATAAGAAATGTCAGTTCTGGTCTTTATTTGTCACACAGCAAATCGAAAATCGATGGTTATTTATGTAAATTTTACAACTCTGGAATTTATAACTTTTCCCAAGTAAAGATTTAAGTATTTAATCTATTAAATCATATTTATTATATATATATTATTTTTTGTTTCAATTCATACTTTTTATTTATTTTATACCTTTTATCAAAATCATAAAATATTTATTATTTTTATTATACAATAAATTCAATGAGTCGATGGACTCTGTTATCAAATTTTAGTATTTAGAGCATTCGAATACTTGATCACTAACATTGTTTCTCGGTCATATTACCTACCGTTGGATGAACATTAATATTCTGTTGCTCCATTACTTGATGTACTCTACTTATATGGTCGTTGAATCTCTGTATGCAAGAGATTATATTTAAAAGCATAAATATAATTGATATATGGTAGTCTAAGAGGTTTTACCCATCGGTGTGCAATTATATGTGGATACCTATTCGCTTCTAACTTATAATGATACTAGGATGTTGTAAAAACTTTAAGTTTTTGTAAAAGGCAGTACATTTTTACATTTTTTATTTAAATGATATTTTTAAATTTTTTTCACAGCAGTAGTTTACTTGAGTGTTTCCAAAGGTAGTTTACTTTCTTTTTTAAACAAAATTATTCATGATAGCTATTATCATTGCCTATTCTACAGAAAGAAAGTTGTTAGTGAAGGAGAAAAGAGGTGAATCATAAAACAGGTAATCAATTGATAAAGAATAATTTAATTGATGAAGGGCTTTCACATAAGGCAACGAAACCCGGTCAAACCGTTGTTTTACTTGAAGGATCTTCAGGGAGGGAAGATAAATTTGGAGGTGGAGTATTTTTGAGTATAATATATATACATGCATTGTAGTATTGCACTCACAGGCCGGTAAAACTCCTTCACAATTGGAGATTAGTGATATAAGGAGGTATCCTGGATTACTGATAAATTATAAGGATTTTGATGAATCTAGATAGTATGTAATAGTTGAGGTTTTGAATTGTTCAACGCTAGGGGCTCTAGGCCAAGGAATTTGTTTATACGTATGCTGGAAGAGTAAGTTTATGACATATATAAATTTTAATATCTTTTCAATCCAAGTCCATCTACACTTTCTAAATATGGGCGTTCATCTGTAAGCGAGAATCTTTATTATTATAACCGTCTGTACAAAGTATCCAGATATTAGGATTTATTTTGTTATCATTTGATAGTTTGCTTTGTCTGTTGATGTTATCCATATTTTGCTTATATTGTCGAACTGAATAATTTGCAGCACGCCAGGGATTCCAAAATAGTTTTGGTAGGATGTTGGCTACCCGTTTGCCAGAGCAATTTTATGTTATTAAAGCATTCACTCAACCAATATCTCGAACAAGCTCAAGGAAGTTTGGGAAAATATGTTGTACTAAATTTGAAGAGATTGTATGAACGCATGGATCAATATAGAGACGAGTTGCACTGAATTGTTATAAGTATTTGATATAGAGAAGTTGAACATGAGTAAGTGAGAAGTATGTTATGCGTATTAGGAGTGAAATAGTGTATTAATTGCTAATTAGGCGCAAGAGAAGCACGAATAACGCACGATTGTGTAGTGGAAAACAATAAAGCAAACTGGAATAGAGAATTTTAATATAACGTAATTATAGTTAGTTAAATATGGACTTATTGATTGATAAATAATGAGTAAGATAGAATCTATAATATAATATAGCCACAGATATATTAATAAATTGATAGTTTAATTTTTTGTAGTTAAAAATATTGTAATATAAGGTATGATAATAATATATTTATATAGGTTTTGACATTATTTAAATATACTTTGATCACAGATAATTAATAATATTATATATAATATATATAATAATTATATTAAATAATATAATATATTAAATATATTATATTAATAATAATATTAATTATAAATATTATATTAATATAATATATAATAATATATATATATAAATAAATAATAAATATATATATATAATAAATAATATATATAATTATATATTAATTAAAATATAATAATAATTAAAATTATAATAATATATAATATATATTAATTAAATAATTATTATAAATATAATATAATATAATATATAATTAAATAATATATAAATATAATTTATATTATAATAAATGGATTTTAAGTATAGGGAGTACAAATTAACAAAAAGTTTAGCGATATGAAAGTCAGAAAATATAGTGAATTATTTTTCGTAAATCTCGTAACTTACTCTAAACTTATACTGTTTTTGGGATCCTGGAGTCGAAAACACTGTTTTTCACCACAAAGATATTTGGAGCAAATTTTAGCATTAATACGAATTGTTTTAATAAACCTTATATATAATATATAAATAATAATATTATAATAAATAATATATAATATTATAATTAATATAATATATATCAATATTAATAATATAAATATAATTAAATATATATATATATTAATAATTATAATATATTATAAAATAGTGTTATCAATATATGTAAATAATAATATATATATTATTAAGACTATAATATTGAGTATATAAATAATTAATATATGAAAAAGATTTAAAATATAATAAGTAAAATAAATAAATTAATAATAAGGATATCTTTAAATCGCTGTAAAATGTTTTGTTTTGGTAGAGGAGAGATTTTTATATGCCTGGTGTATCGAGTGATGGTACGCCAAACTCTCCTCAATATTTTGGTTAGAAAACGGTGGATTGTGAGCGAGTCGATGCGGTAAGAAGTGACTTTGGGATGTTGTACCGATACGATATATTCCTATTATTAATTTGTTTTGGAAAGTTAACTCATACGATTATACTTGGCTACTTTCTAGGATGGTGCTCGAGTTTTGTGGAAATGTGGCAAATCAATGGGTTTTTAAT
Source organism: Trachelipus rathkii (assembly GCA_015478945.1). Lineage (NCBI taxonomy): Eukaryota > Metazoa > Arthropoda > Malacostraca > Isopoda > Trachelipodidae > Trachelipus > Trachelipus rathkii. The sequence goes on from JABUQX010075470.1 coordinate 32,402, forward strand.
TTGGTATAAGGAACTCGCTGCTGCATTAAATTAAAAGATAGAATGGCTCAAGAAGCAGCACGCTCTCGAGAGCAATCAAATAGGATGTATCTCATGAAAGGGAAAAAAGAAAATAAAAAAGGGGTTAAAAGCGAACATAAATGGCTATGATAATTATAAGAAAAAAAATAATACTGACTTTGAAACAAATTATAAAAAAAAAAAAAAAATAGGGGAAAAATGTCGTAAGCTTTGAGGCTGAATAAGGAGCAACAGCCTAAGCTTCGAATAGGCTCAAGAGTTAAGGGTTCGGCAGGGCAGATAAGAAAGATGGCAAGAGAAAGCAGAGGAGAGAAAATGTTTGCAGATGAATGCTTGTATGCTTGAAGATAGACTAGCGTCAACAATGATCCAAACGTGTAGCTCTCACATGGTAAAGCAAACTTCAGTAGAAAGCCAGCAGCACTTCCTATATACGACAACCGTAACAATTCCAGTAAAAGTTACAAAAACGATAAATTGATAGCTTCCATTCTTTCGATGAGAAAAGAAATGATATATTTTAAAAGAGGCTAGTAACTTTTGTTATATGTTTATCGTAAAAACACAAAGCGGAGGCAAATGACAATCCGCTACAAAGGGAAGACGAGGCATTTAGGCCACTTGGGTCTTGTTCTTACATCGTACGCAGTGTGTTTAATGATTGTTTCAACAAATTGTGACTAGTTGTAGAGTTGAAGAATTATTGAAGTTCTCACACACAAGCATGCTTGTGTTTAGTCCTGTAGAGTACGGTCTTCACTGAATCAAAAGTGCAGACATAATAGGGTCGCACCCAAAGGTACCATAAAACATGAGTCCTACAGAGAGACTGAACAACACTTTTAGGTGGTGTTATTTACAAAGATAATTGAAGCTTTCATGAAGAAGTGGATTACCCCGCGAACGTAAACTCAATGACACACCCTAGATGATCTCATTGAGTTTGTTCTCTAGTTGTATATAAAGCTATTTATATACTGTTCGCCGAAAAGCAACCTGCACGACTTTACACCTAAGCAAACAAAGAAGAAGAACTACCCACGAAAGAAAGATCATAAGCGTCTCTAAGGTTCAAAGAAGGATATAATCGGACAGCTCAATCCATGTAATGTTTAAAGGTACACGTAAACTAAACAGTAGACACTGTTGACACGAAGTTCGACAATCGAGACGCAGATAAAAGCACCACTGTCGATAACAATAATAAATGCTTTTAGAATCGGAGGAAGGCATATGGACATTACATCTGAACCGACTATAGTATAATCCAATGAAGAAGAAGTAGCCAAATTGACATCTTAAGGGCACATATGTCATGAAAGAGATCGTGTAAGCGGGGAGGCGGCGACATGTACAGAAAACATCGTCGCAGTACAGTGAGTCCCATAGAGTGAGGTTGATTACGTGCTACAAGTCAACACTAAGGAAGAGGGCATACTCGCTAGAGACTGTATAAGAGCCCTCCATATTTCAACTATAGTGGTTAGTAGGGACAAAGTAGTCTCAGTGATTGTAGCAAACAAAGGATAGCAAGATAAAAGGAGCACGGGAACATCCGATCTTCTGAAAGCGGCAATATAAAGTTCCTGTAAAATGGTTTCCAGAAGGGTGCAAAGCAGACCGAATCTCACTGAATGAAAGTATACCATGAGAGAGGTGGAAAGAGTGACAAGTTAAGTCACACCATACCTGTAACTTTATAGGGAACGGTTGAATGGCTTATTCCAACCAGTCAAAAACACTGTCGAGATACTTGGTTGTAGTGGTTTTGCTCAGTGGTGCGAGTGAAATTCTGTACAGAGAGAGGTGTTAATCGAGCTGTGACACCATGATATGATAATAATTCTCGCTTAGGATGCCAGAGACGTGAATAGAGCTCCATCGCGACAATTTGACTGTGGTCGAATAAAACCCCTTTACTTTTTGATGTGGGTAGAGAAAAAAAAACGAACAGTCCAGCTCAAGTACTGCCGGGATGGTTCGTCTACGCATTATTGTGCATTAGGAAATGGTCATAACCGGTGCAATCTAGCCTTTGCAGCAAGTCGCCTATACCTGCACTTGGGAGATCCGAACTGTGTCGTCGATGGTCTCGTAAATTGGTGAGGACGAAGGCATATGCGCTCATACCAAGAAGTTTGGCTATTTGTCTACCCACATTGCGCCAGTATACGTCTATGAGAAGATAGTATTCTCAGGAGAGAGATATACTGTTCAAGACCACTCAAATTCATAGTTTTTGGAATGGCGAGTTTTGTGACGCGGTGGAAGAATGTTACAGAGGGAAACCGTCGGTACCTTTGGTTCCTGATTACTTCCCGAAAGAACACCATTCACTTTAGGACGTTCAAGCTCCCGAAATCCTGGAACTGATCCTGAGCAACCGTCGGAAGCATCACTTAGATTGTGATGATAGGCCGGTCCCATTGTATTTCCATTTCTAAGGGTGAAGAGGTTATCGAGGGGAATATAAGTAAGTAAGTATAAATGTCTCCTATGAAACCACTATGAGAGAAAAATTTGAGAAGGTAGTGAAGTTAAGCTTTCAGTTGGATGTATCCAAATGTAGAGCATCGAGATTGGAAGAAAGTACTAACATTGGGTTTGATGAACAGATTCGTTTCTTTACAAGATGATCGGTGTAGTTCATTTTGAAGGATTTGACCTGACGAGCCACCACGTGGACACGCAAATTAGTTCTAAAGAGAAGAAATGTTAGTTAGAGCCTGTGCGAGGTCGAAAGGAAAAGAATAACTCATTGGAAAAGGATAATAACCCTAAGAACTCATTAGTGATCACGGGGAAGACTTTTTACACACTAAGTAAGCAAAAGACGATATACTCACAAAGGATATGGAAGGTCAGTAAGAAAGAGGTGAGAGACAAAGGTATACTAGTGAAAGAATGGGGATATCTATTTAAAAGTAGTTATATGGAAAACGCAAGCAGGAGAGTTATTTATCTTTGTGTTTGGCCAAAAAAGAATAATAAGCGAAGTAGACGTCACTGAGGGTGGAGCAACACGCGGGATGAAGTCTTTTGGTGGGTCATCAATAGGTTCGCAGGGAGTAAAAGAAGACAATGGGTAGATTTATCCAACAGTTTTTTCTGGTCCAAAACAACTATAATTCCTGGATGTGAGAGCAAGAAACTTTGTTACATATAGGAACTTTGCTGAATATTGATCCAAGAAGAAAGTGCCCGATATAGGCTCAGTAAAGAAAGATACCCTTGGTCGCCATGCCCATCATTGAGGAGACCTGCCCCGTTTTCAAGAGTAATTATTCGACCTGATCGGACCATATCTTCACCACCTAATCCCTTCAGAAGGGCATCAGTATGTTTCCCCTAACTACTGCTGTGGGATGTCCTCGCGGACGGCTGTTTGTATCTCAGAAAGAGGAAGAGTCACCGGATGTCAGCCAGAAAGCAATAACTGCAGCCAATAAGGCTTAATAGAGGAAAGGTTGGCGTGAAACTATTAATGAATAGACAAGATGCGCATGTCTAACAGCGAGGAAGAATAGAAGAAATGTAGTATAACAAGGAAGGTTGTGATAAGGATATAGCCCAGAAAACGCAGGGAGAAGATTATAATGAGTTTATTCTCAGCTCAAATACTAGTTGGGAAACAGTGAGAATTTATTAAGCATTTTAGGGATTATATGAAGCAAGAGAAGCACAAAGATATTCATTGATCTGTTTTTAAAAAGAGTAATATGAAAAGTCCATTGTGCTCTCAGAATACTTTGGTAAATGTGGAGATGAAGTCAATGAGAGAACACCGCAGAGATAAGTGCATAGAGGAATTATGTGTACATTAGTCTGGTTTTATAAGTATGCCAGGAGCACAGTGGAACACAATGAAAGGTTTTGGGAAAGATGAAGTCTCCCTATTAAAGAGAACTGACAATCGACAGCGTGGTAAAAGGTTTTGGATAATAAAGGAAGTTATGTGCGGAGAGGGTGAGAAAACATACTTCAGGATGGATTAAAGAGGAATGTCAGGTAGTAGTGAGGAAATTATAAAACTGAATTGTAAGATAAGAGAAGTTATATGATTGATGATAAAGGAACTCAAATGTAAGTGTAGTGTTATCTTGTATGCTGAAACTATGTATATCGCCAAGAGGCAAACGTAAAGGACGTTAAGTTAGGAAAGGGACGAAAATGTGTCGGAAGAGAACTACACAGAAGGAACAAAAGAAATGTAGTGGATTATTATAGGAAAGAGAGCTCTGGAGTACGAAAAGGGAAGAATACGAAGAAAGAGCCAGATGTAGGTCCATGGAGGAAAGGCGCGTGTAAAGAAAACAACTGAGATGAAATTGTGTACAGAAGTAAGATGCCGAATTAATCTGTGGTCATTTAGAGCGGAGAGATGAGTAATGGAATCGAGAAGAAATGAGGCTGGACTAATATTTTGAGTCATAAAATAGGTTTCAAATGATCTTTGAGCGCACGACGTGAACTACGCCGATACTCTTGGAGCACGTTTCGTCTAAAGAATTCAAGTTTGGAGAGATCCTAATTCCACCATTAGTGGGCTCGAGAGCAACGTCATCACTTCCGACATTTTAAGATAGGTTGTAATGCCACCGATGATACATTGGTGTTCATGCTTTGCAGAAAGATCGTTCTATCGAACGAAGTATAGAGCACTGTGTAAATGAAACCAATGTTTTTAATCATCAATGTATAATACATAGCAAGTGTACAATATATAGCTTCATTGGATGGTGGTGCCAAAGATTGTAATACTAGTGGTAACAATGAAGTATATTATAAATTGAGCTTTCGATTTATTTGTTCTCTTACAAGAGCAATAAGAGGTTCACGTATTCTCGCTATTTATTCGCGATCAAATTACTTTTTCTTTTAATCTATATAAACCTGAAATGTAAAATGACTGGCCAAAGAAGCCCACCAGTCAAAATATTGTGATAAATATGTTTTGTATTGTAAATTATGATACAACAACAACCAATGAGGAACTTTAAACATACTCACCACCTTTTAAGAACTTATTTTTAAAACCTGAATTGTCATTGGTCGTTATTTAGCGCATTTCATTATATTATTAATTATATTATAATTTATATTATGTATTATTATGTGTATAGTTATTAATTATAATTATTATTAGTTATTATAATACATATTATTATTTATTATTTATTATTATTTTATTACATTATTTTTGAAAGCGATTTAAGAAAGGATTACCTCTGATGATAATTACTATAGAAAAGTCTATTTATATGTGGCTTCGGTTTATCTTTATTAGGATTAAAAAATATGCTTAAGGTCTACAAAGGCAAATAATATTGATAAGAGTGGTGGCTGTGCGCAAACATATCTTCAATTTTCGTTGCTTTTTTATTTCTAAGAATACTAAATGCAAATTAGCAATCATAGATATGTTCTACTTTCTTTAGTAAGAAAGTAAGTAATGAAATATCTTGTTTATCATGAAATAAATTATCATAAATAGCGACTCGTGGTGCCGATTTTCATAAACTTGCGATAGAGCTATGAATAAACAAAACCAGTTTGAAATATACTATCAATTCATTGTATTACTACTATACCTTTTCAATTATTTTATTGGAGTTTGTACCATCTTGTCTAAACAACCTGAGTATTTTACTAACGAAATTTATAATAAATAGTCAAAGATTTAAATTATTACAGTCAAAATTGTTGTGGTTTTAGGAAAGTTAGTTTATTGACCCAAGTTTGTTAATGTAGTTGTAATCCAATTGCTTCTTTTTAATCTTAATATTTCTTATTATATGTTAAAGACAAGACTATGAGTCGTGTATTTTTATAGGGTATCGAATGAGCTAGGAAATGCTATTGTTTGGTTTTTTATATATATACATAAAGTAAAGGTTATGTGATTTAGATATTTAAATAAAAATTAAATAAGTTAATAATGTTTGGTAGTGTAAAGTATTGCTAGAGTATATTAATAATTAAATATGTATAAAGTTTAAGAGTGAATTTTAATTCCCCTACATATCGGTTACTTGCAATTGTTTGAATATATTTATATTGTGTTATTGTTCATATTTTTGATAAGAAATGAATCAACTGTAGTCTACAGAAATGCTCGAGTTTGTAAGGTTGTTTAATGAGCTATTCAGCAATTAGAGTCTGGCTAGAATATTATTTGGCAGAGTAATGCATTGTATTTTATATAATTTATTTTATTACTAAAGTTTAATAGATTTAATTTTGTTATTTTGTTGATGGTAAATATATATAATACAAATTTATCTAAGTTTAATAATATTTATTTATATTATATGGTTTTATAATGTTTGTATTTCTAAATTTCTCTGAGTTTGCAACAAAGAGATTTATTAATAATCAATAATATTGTGCAAACTCTTTAGCATTAGAGAAACTGTTATATTAAGAAGTCAGCTGGTCCTTTATTTATCCCACACATAAAATATAACTAGAAATGCTGTATGGTATATTTATGTAAAATTTAAAAATTCTGATTATATAATTTTAATCAAGTATAATGATTATTAATGAAATTATACTATACAAATCAAAACCTCATGTCTATATAATATTTTATTGTTAATTATAATTTTAATTTATTTTAAACAATATATATATATGATTATTTTTGAACATAAATATTTTAATTAATTTATATATATGCAATTTGTTGATCGGTCGATTCCCTTCAATGAGTAAATCTGTCTAAATAATTTATGTATTAGAGCATTATTGATATTTGAATAACATTTTGTTTGCATCAATTATTCCATATTCGCGTGATACATAATATTGTTGATACATATTTTGCATGTAACTACTATATACCTTGGTCGTTGATTTGCTTGTAATTAGTCAAGCACGAAGACATATATTAAGGCATAAAATATATAATTGATGATAATATATATATAGGAGTAACTGTATGGTTTTACCCATTCGAGTGTGCACGCACCTCATAATAGTGAGAATAGCCTTTCGGACATCTAAACTAATATGAGGTACAATGGAAGATGCCTTAACAACTTTAGTTTTTGATAAAGGCAGTACAAAGTTCTTCTATCTTTTTTTCTTTTAATTAATAGTATATAAAATTTATTTACTAATCCAGTTGTTTTCTTGAGTGTTTCCAAAGTAATTCATTTTCTTATTTATCTTTGTATTGGATATGGGTAGCAGTAGCTATATTATTTTAGGGGCTCTTATACAAAAAGATGATTGTCTGGTTTCAATGATAAAAACATTGATTCGCGCACTAAACAGAAGTACAAATCTCATTGATAACTGAATAATATTGTGGAACTCAGTGGGATAGCGGCTTTTGGTCTCTAGCATAAGGACAACGAAGCCGGATCCAAAACCTGTTGTTTTCATCTTAAAGGTATTTGAGGGATAGATTAAACATTGACTGTTGAGTTTTGAGTATAATATCACTGCATTTGTAAATTGTATTTGAGAGCACAGGTCTCTTGGTAACTCTCATCAATAGAGAGGTGTCTGGATACTGATTCCTTTACAATATGAGGTTTTCTCTAGAGAAAGATCATTGTAAGATAAGTGGTTAGTCTTTGGCTTGAATTGTACGTAATGGAGGCCTTAGGCGCAAAGGATTAATTGTTTTATTAACGCCTGTGAAAGAGAGTAATGTTTAATGACATTTAATTTAATATCTTTACAAATACTATATACATAATAAATAATAAAAATTTAATTTTTTTATTATTCTTTTTTATTGTATTTAATTTATGATTATAATTTATTAAAGTTAATATTAGTATATTTATTGTACTTAAAAAACCTATTATCTAGGTTATCGATTAGCTTTATTAGTGAGCTAACCCACGATATTCAATTTCGCTTAGGTTGAAAGTTTCTTTCACCAATCCAGATTTCCTAATTCTAAGAGTTATGGTTGTAAAACTTTTCTTTGCATTAGTCCACGATCGCATTACTAGGTTAGGATTTGAACTGTCTATTGCAACATACGATCCATTCACTAGGTTATATAGGTTGCATCTTATATTTGCAACCCACGATCCATCCCGGTATTTAGAGATCGAAACTTTAACGCTTTTAAAGTCAATTTTGCTATTTTTACTAGCTATGGTCATGAGTAGACACTGATTATTTAAATATATATTAATTATAATATTAATATATATATTATATATATATATATATTATATATTATATATAATATATATTTTAATTAATATTATAATATATATTTATAATTATAATTATATAATATATATAATATATTATAATATATATATTATAATATATTATATAATATATATAAATATATATATATATATATATTATATTAATTCAACGTCCGTTGTTAGTTATACATTTGTTCAGGTGGTGTTGGTGCTCAGTCCGAGCGGCTGGCTTGACTGGCATGGCTCATGGCTTACAAAGCCATCACCCAAGCCAGTTCACGCCCAGCCACTTACGTTGGTTGAACGAGCACCGATTCCAAATGATATGAACGTGTTCCGCATGATATCCATTATATAAACTAGTTAGAATTATGATATATCATACTATATAATAATATATATTTATATTATATATTACTATACCATTTATTATACCTACTAATTATATTATCTTATATATAATTATTAACTACCCTATATAATATATATGCGTGGATAAGTTAGTATTAGGTTTATATATATTATTATTATTATTTATATATATATATATATATTTTATTATATTACTGTTTATATATTATTTTATTATATTTCTATTATTATTAATATAAATATTATATTATTTATATTCATTATTATATTAATTATATATATTATATTATTATATATTATTTAATTAATATATAATATAATATTATTATATATATAATATATATATATATATATATATATTATATTATTTAACATTCTCATATTTTTGAAATGTAATCACTATTGCGAAGTCGCAGCCCCTAATATTAAAAGCCGAAAAAAAATTTCCTAGGCTATAGGGCCTTGATATATAATTAATAATTAATTATTAATAATATATATAAATTTAAATATATATAATTATATATTAAATTAATATTATATATATATATAATATATAATATATAATTAATAATATATTAATATTTATAAATATATATTTATATATATATATAAATTAATATTATTAATATATATTATTAATATATTATATAATATTATATTTAATTATATATAATATATATATTATTATATTTATTACTATTAAGCCAAAATAATAGTATTATTTATTGTTACTAATATAAAATTCTTAACAATTTTAAACACACAATTATAAATAAAAATTGTATTTAGACGAATTTTAGTTATTCTATTATATACTATATTTTCTCAAATAAATGTGGATTAAGAAAAATATTCCCATAGAATATTTAACAACGATATCTAAGAAATATGACCTTCAAATAATGTTTTCACTTAGTAATATGTGTTTCCTATGGAGTGTAGAACAGTGGAGAGGCAGGGCTTTTCATTTTTCAAGAGACGAGCCGTACCTTTTTTTTATATTTATTTTTTTCTTTTGTTAAGCCAAATATCCATTTACAATGTGTTATTAATCTTGTAGAAATAGTTTTGGGTATTACAAAAATTACTTTCAAAAAAAAACCAAACTTATAATTATATTAATTAAAATCACCTTAATAATAATCACAATTCCAATTTCAGAAATTATATAATAGTTACATTTTTATTAATTTTCTTGGAAAAAGCTGAAATTTTGTTATACGAATATAGAGAAGATTTAACAGAATACGAACAATTGTTTATATAGGTAATATTAATAGTTACTGAAAAATAGTATAATTAAGATTCACTTCATCACAATAACTAATAAGAAAACAGTTATAGAGTTATTTTTAATATAATTATAAAATCTTAATAGAAAATTCTTTCTAATTTACCCTCTATTCTTAATTGAAAATATATTTATCATATGTATATTCATAATAACGGAGAAATTGCACAATAATACATTTATCTAGTGTTGGAGCATGATTTTTCAAGTTTGACAAAGTCTAAAGGTATTCATATTAATAATTTATATATAAAGGCGTTATTGATTCCATTATATTAAACAATTTTATTATAAATTCAAAATTTTGTATTAGAAGTAAACTGAAAATTAATGTATATGCAAAATTGTATTCGTAATATTGTTTTTAATAAATTAAAATTTTTATAATATGAGTTAGGTTGTAAAATAATAATACATATTACAAGTTAAAAAAATTTATTAAAAAATCGAAAGCCAAAGAAAATAAATAAGTCATTTTTTTAAATGTTGTCATAGTATAATAAGACGAACATTTAATTTATCTATAAATATCACTGATTTGCAATATTATAATATTTCATATATTTTCTTTAATTACAAAGTATATGTATCTACTATAAAATTGACTTTTCTCTTGTAAAAACTAAGTTATAAAAAAAATCCGTAATAAAACTATATTAACCATTGAAATTTTACATTAATAATATAGTTTAAAACACAATCGTCCAAAGATTATGTTTAATACTTTTTTCTGTAAATTTAATAACTATAAACTAAAAAAAAACTATATATAATATATATTATATAATATATTATATATATTATATATATATATATTATTTAAAATATTAATATTAAATATATATATTATATAATATATTATATATATATAATATATATATATATTATATAATAATAAATATATTATTATTTATAAATGGAGCAGTGAGCGAGTCATGAGGGTGTGGCCAGGGAGGGATGAGCTAGCTTTGCCCACCCATAAAGTGTTTATCATTTCTTAAATAGAGAGTCTACTCCATTGCTGAATTTTTTATATGATCCAACTCGTCACCGTTCCGGTGTGGCCGTTAGGAATACGATATTTTATTAAGCGATTAATATATATATTATTAAAATTATTATTATAATTATAATAATATTATATTATAATATATTATTATATTTATATATAATAATATTATATTAATTATAATAATAAATTATAAAATATATAATATTAATTATAAATTATTAATATATATTTATAATAATATTATTATTATTTAATAGCCTTGTAAATATATTTGATCTGATCCTTTGAAAATATTCGATATAAATCATAAATAATCGATATATATCGAAATTTAATTTGTGAATATAATATAATATTTATAATAAATTATTAATATATTAATAATTATATTATTAAAAAATATTATATTATTATATTATAATAATATTATATATATTATAAATATTAATTATTAATATAATAATGAAATATTATATATAATATTATTATTAAATATATATTATATTATTAAAATATTATATAATAATATTAAGTAAATCAAATGTCCCAAAATAGGTTTTTGAGATTATGTAGAGTTAACGAAATAGATTGTTTGCTGAATAAAATGTTCCACCAAATAGTACTTCATTAATTTGGTGAGTATTTATTTTTTTTATATGGAGGTATTAATTCACTAACAAGAAATACCCACTGGGTAGTTCACCGCCCCAGAATAGTCAGGAGTCGGGGTCATCTCGGCACTCAATAGGTTGACTACTGAGTTTGAGGGGAACTAATTTACCACCCCCTCTCCGGGGAATGTGTCTCACACGGAAACTCAGTCCCGCTTCTTTATTATGGTCTATTGGGTGATCGCGGGGAGTTCTTTCCACGACTCATACCCCTCCAGGGTATTGTAAACAGTCACTCCTCCACTCTCGTCCGACACCAATCGGATCGAGCTCCCCTATAATATAGTTATTAAATAAACTCCATTTTTAGGGGAGAGCTCGTTTGACATTTCACTGTGAGCGTAAAAAAGTAAAATATATATTTATAAATATAATATTAATATATAATAATATATTATATAATTTATAATTATAATTAATTATTAATATTGTATATAATAAATAATTATATATATATATATATAAATTATAATTTTAATATGTTATATATAATATATATATATTGTGATTATATATTTATTATATAATAAGTATATTATATTATTATAGTATATATATTATATATATTTATTGTATATATATATATGTTATATATAATATATATTTAGCTATAGCTTGGAAAAATGTTAATAACATTTAAAGGCTTGAGTTGTAACATGAACATTAAAGTTCATTTGTTAAATGTTGCCAAACTCAAAATTGAAGTGCATACTGATGATTTATTATTATTAATTATTAAAAAAAAGTCAAAATGACTATTTTTGAATAATATAAATAGCTAAATATAGGAGTCTGTATAAATTAATTACTCCTATTTTAAAGTTAAATCAAAAACTGACAGAGATTTGTTACCTTATTTGTAAAATAGTAAAAATTTGAATAAAATATCCACAAGTAAACTCACTCAGTGCTCAAAGTTGCTGAAAACGAGTATTACGTGTAACTTAGGGAGCCAAGTCGCTCTTACTATATTAACACATAAAAATAAAAAAGAGTCTTCTCCTGCCTATTTTTCGTAAAATTTCTAATATCACTTTCCTTTACACTATCTCTCACAAACTTTATATATCACCTACTAATGAAACAATACCTATTAACAACTCATTTACGCTAATTTAAGAGTTTTCCTATCTAACACTTTTCACACAAACCTTTTTAAACTAGTTGATGAACAAGAATGACGTATAACTAATAATTCACTATTTCCCTCACAATGTTGAAGATTAAGAATTTATTTGTGAAAAATAAGAGAACATAAAATTATTGTGGATCCTCAGTCTCTTTCAGATAGTTTCAAAAATTAAATGAACGTTATAGTGATTTTCATATACTAGATATTGTTAAATTTGAAGAGCGTGGTCAATATAATGCCAAAATAGAAAGGAATAATAGAGTCCCAGTGTAATCAAACACTAGTAAATCATATACCGCAAATAGGTCGATCGATTAACATAATATCGGAATAAATCTAAATAATCGATGGTCAATCGATATATTCATAATTAGACACTATATACTATATTAGTAGAAAAACTCACCTCTTTATATATAATATATAATTATATAATTATTATTTATTATTATTATATTTAATAATCAAACTATATATATATATATAGTATATATATATATATTATATATATATATATATATGATATATAATATATATATATATATATATTAATATATATTATTTATATTACAAGTAATGGATCAACTGTTGCAATCGTCATTTTCTCACATTTGTCTTACCGATACGAGGTCTCTCACTCATTTTATTTTGCTTTTTTAATTTGTATATAAGAACTGTGTTGTAATTCTATCTATGCTTTTTTTAAAGTTGAATATGTATATATAAATTCTAGATTTGTGCTCAGTCGGATTCTCAATTCTTTATTATGTTTAAGGTTCAAAGTACATTGAAATTATCACTTCGTGACACCACTGTATAACTCAACACCGCCTCGTGTAAAGTTATAGTTCAATTTCCTGATCATGGATAATAGGAGATTCCTTGGTACGTTCATATTTTCTTTAAAATATTAATAAATTTTGTTTGTATTTGCTTCTTAAAAGTATGAATTTTGTAACACATGATATTACTTGTTCATATGAGGTTAGTTTCATTTTCAAAAAACTATTTTTCATTAGCAACACAGAAATTAGTGGTTTTCAACATGTTTTCTATTATTTTAATTTTTTCTGTAACATCTTTGAATGCTAGTAAAATTATTAGCCTATGTACCATATGTGGCAGAGATTTACAGCAGCAAGAACATAATATAATATATATATATATATATATATATATATATATAATATATATATTATTTACTTATAATATATATATATTTATATTATATATATATATATATATATATTATATATTATATATATATAATAATTTATATATATATATTATATATATTGTTTGTTTGCATTAAATTTGAAAAAAAAAACTCGAAAAAAATTGAAATGTAAGAGGTGTGAACGAAGAAAATATCAATAAGTCAACTAAAGACTACACAAGAGGCAATCCCTCTTACTTCGCATAATTTCGCCTGATTGAAGAAACCCACACCCAGGCCAGCATCTCGAGAGTCAAGTTATGGGTCCAGATTTCGGAGCTGGCATTTCAGTAGATGACACTCACGAAAATGACATTGGTAGATATCGTTTGGACTATTCATCTATGATTTTGGACTGAGAAAAAAAGGAGGGAGAAACAGTTTACAGTTACTAAGAACCTATAATAATTTTTTTGGAAGATGCTACCACTTAAAGAGGAAATTCAATTATGAATGGTTGGACACATAGTCACCTTGGCTGACATACTCCAGGCGCCTAAAGGGAGCATTTTGCAAGTTTGTATTTTATTTCCACCAAATTAAAGTTCGGTTAGAGGGGTCCTAGGCTCTTCAATAATAAGGCCTTTCACTAAATATAAAGATGTTCATGCGGTTTGTATGGGACATACAAACACAGAGTGGCATAAAATTGCTGTTGAAGCTGTAAGATTGTTCCTACAGGGAACGTGCCGGTAGACATCCAAAATTAACCAGCATTCTAAGAAATCATAAAAGGAAAATAAAAAAAATATTATCCTCAATAATTTCATGGGTGACATTTTCTGGTATGCACGATTTACCGCTTCGGGGTAAGCTTCTTGACGAGGGAGTGTTGCAAGATTTGTGCCGCTTACGAATAGATGCAGGAGATCAGTCATTTAAAAACCATTTTGAAAAAGGGAAGAGAAATGCCACATACCAATCAGTTTAGATTCAAAATGAGATCATTTCTCTATGTGGTACTACTATAAAGGAAAGCATTGTTAATAAGGTAAAGGAAGCGTGCGCGTATAGCTTACTAGCAGATGAAACTGCTGATATTTCTGGAAAAGAACAATTATCCATAGGGTTGCGCTATCTCGACAAAGAGTCCGATAGTTAAAGAGAATTTATTGGTTTTGTAGAACTGAAAGCGCTTGACGCCAAAAAACCATTGCGAAAGCCATTGACGATTTGGTCATGACTGAAGAACTAGATCCGAGAAATGCGTGGGGCCTTGGTTTCGATGGCTGTTCTACGAAGTCTGGCAAAGAAAGAGGTGTTCAAGCAATACTGCGTAAAAAGTATAAAAAAGCATTGTTCTTTCATTGCTCTTCACACAAAAAAAATCTAGTAGCAAATGATTTAACACAATACCAGAAATCCGCAATACTGTGGGAACTATAAAGGACATTATTACGTTTTTCGCGAGTCGGTCTTGGGAAAAAAAATAAATGCCAAACATCCCAAGCCTATGCTAGGACAGATGGTCTGAACAACACAAGTGCAGCAGAGTGTTTAAGGAGCAGTTTGTACGAATGATGGAAGCATTAGAATTGTTTCTCTTAAAGGAAATACCGCCACAAGAAAAAAAGCGCTTTTCAGTTCCATTCAGCGGCATGTAAGTCGTCATTCATCATGGCTAGATGTTGATCGTGATCGCGAAGTCTCGGCGATGTTAGAGCCAGTTGTAATGCTCTCCTGCAATCCAAGACCTTGGATATCGTCAAAACCTCGCAGTACATTCAACATATTGGTGGAAATGGTTAGGAGCCATCGGAAAGATGGAGAAAAATCACCGATGAAGTGGTTAAAAGAAGTTAATGTCAAATGCCGAGCAACTAGGACATTTGATCTGAATATACCAGGATATTTGGTAGGCAGCTGCAACCGCAGCAACTATCCAGCAACAAAATGCCACGGAGTTCTGGAGAGGACCCTTAATAACTCTGTATTTGGATTCTATAACCTCATCTTTGGAATTACGGTTTTCTACTGAAAATACACCTGCTTATGCATTGACATATCTATATCCTTTCCACATGCTACCATAACAATGATGAGTTAAAGGAAAAGACAGCTTCATTTTATGTTTTTATTCAACTTAGAAGGCATAATAAGAAGACCTACCGAACTTTCGTACAAATTTGGAAGGACAAAAGAAACTGAGTAGTG
This sequence comes from Trachelipus rathkii, assembly GCA_015478945.1. Lineage (NCBI taxonomy): Eukaryota > Metazoa > Arthropoda > Malacostraca > Isopoda > Trachelipodidae > Trachelipus > Trachelipus rathkii. Next base: position 48,457 of record JABUQX010075470.1, read on the forward strand.
AAGAAATAAAAGATCTTGTTTCCTCCCAAGTCTTAAAGGAGAATGAACCTTTTCTTTCCGTCGACGAAAAAGGCTTTGATGATACTACTTCGCCCAGCCATGCACCACCAGTACTGTATAGAGTGCTATTTCAGTACTCTGCGAAGGATAAAGACTTGGCTGCAAAGTACTCATGGAAGACGACAGGTTAAACTGACTGGCTATATGAGTGTACACAGAAAATTTGTTGTTTGACAATTATGATTATTTTATTCAACAGTAGTTGATAATTTGCGTTGAACCAAAGGAAATTACTTTTTTTAATAATATCAATTTTTTGCAACTGCTCTATGTTGGGAATTTTCCATCATTGGAATATTGTTTGATATCTAATTGTTTTAATAAAATAATTTTGTTTAAAAATATTAATCATTTAATTATCCATACAAATTTTCCTAGTTTTATCTCTTCTTTCTTTAATATATATATATATATATATTTATATTATTATTATATATATATATATATATATATATATATGTATATATAATATATATATATATATTATTATTATATATATTATATATATATATATCTATATAATTATATATATATAATATATATATATATAATATATATAGATTATAATATTATATATATATATTATATACATATATATATTATATATATAAAGTCTATAAAATTTTAGCTGCCCCCTCCTTTGCTTGGAGCTGGCGACGCCCATGTGTAAAATATATATATTATATATATAATATATATATATATTATATATATATTATATTATATATATAATATAATATATATATATATATATATTATATTAGTATATATTATATATTATGATGGTTTAACCAAACATATTGAGGACATTATTGATTTATTCGTTAGTTTTAAATAATAAAAAAAAAATTTGTTTGTTGTGATAGCCGAATGTTCCTAAAAAATTAACTTGAATATTTTGAAAATAGATAATTTGGGAAGATGGAAATAATGTTAGTTGTCTTCTTATTACTAAAAATATAAATAATATTGAAATATCCAATTCTGTAAATGTAATATAGAAAGAATATTAATTTATATTGATAGATTAGCTAAACTTAAGTTGCCCTGCGTGCTGAAACCACCAGTAAACAGGCATACAATGTGTCCAGACGAAGGAGTACGCAGAGTCGAAAGATCTTGAAAGAAGTTAGGTAATCTTTCATTCAATGCTATGAAAGCGTCATCCATGCCTCCAGTACTCGAATGTGATTTTGCTTAATTATGATTTCCTGGTCCAAACCACAATGGTAGAATCTTGCCGAACAATTTCCCTCGTTAACAGAAATATAAAACGAAGTTTAAAAATGATACTTGAAGAGAAAGGTTAAGCCAAATATAATGAATGATAAACTTTAGGCACTTATGAAGAAAGTGAAAGATTGATGTAACAATCTTACGTAGTTTAAAGAAAAATAAACAGTTTGCATATACTTTGTTTTAGTAACAGAATGAAATCATGATCTACTATTATGAAACCTTAATTGTTAAAGCTTTGATATATG